>VXBS01005887.1:28921-60379 GCA_013400255.1 Sitta europaea
CGGGCGGCGCGCGGCGGGCGGGCCCGGTTGATTCTGTGTTTCGCGGAAAGCAGCGCCCGGGCCAGCGCAGCCCCGGGTGCTGCCCGCCCTTCGCCTCCAGCGCCGGCTCTGTGCGGCACCACAGTCACAGAATCACCTTCGAGATCATCGAGGCCAACCCATGCCCCGACGCCTCTACTGAACCGTGGCACTCAGTGCCACAGCCAGTTGGGGTTTTTTAAACACACCCAGGGATGGTGACTCCACCACCTCCGTGCGCAGACCATTCCAGTACTTTATTACTCTTCCCATTTTCCTAACATCCAACTGTATTTCCCTTGGTATAGCTTGACACTGTGTCCTCTCGTTCCGTCAGTTTCTGCCTGGAGAAAGAGCCAACCCCAGCTGAGCACAGCCCCTTGCAGGGAGCTGTAGAGTGACAAGGTCACCCCTGAGTCTCCTTTTCTCCAGCTGAACCCCCCCAGCTGCCCCAGCTGTTCCTCTCAGGGTTTGTGTTCCCAGCCCCGTTCCCTCCTCTGGACGTGTCCAAGTGCCTCCACCTCCTTCCCAAACTGGGCACAGCACTCGGGGGGTGACCCCACCAGTGCCCAGTACAGGGCAGAATGACCCCCCTGCTCCTGCTGGCCACACTATTCCTGACACAGGCCAGGGCCATTTGCCTTCCTGGCCCCCAGGGCACAGAGCTGGCGGTGTCCAGCTGCTGTCCATCAGTGCCCGAGGGTCCTTTCCCCTGGGCACTGCCCAGCCACACCGACCCCAGCCTGTAACATTGCAGGGGGCTATTGTGGCCAAAATGCAGGACTCGGCACTTGGACTTACTATAAACGTCATCTTTTCGGACCCTGCCCATCCGTCCAACCGAGCCGTGTGTGTGGTTTGGCTGCTTTCTACGCGAGCTGCAGCTATCCTGCAGATAGAGGGGAAGGTTATGTTAATAAAACCGCCAGCCCGCTGCCTTTCAGTGTGCTTAATCATAAGGGTGAAAGCAGAGCGGGGTGCAGGCAGCTGAAGAGGAGCGGGCCGGGCAGCGCCGTGTCCCTTCTCCCTGCCCCGGGCACGGGCAGCCGGGCTGTGCTGGGCACTGGGGCTCTGCTGAAAGAAACGAGGAAGGCACAGCTTAACCACTACCTCTGAAAGCTGGGTGCTGCTTCTGCTGCTTTTTTCGGGGAGTTTTTCCCTGCCCGCGGGATGGAGACGTCAGAACAGCGCCGGCAATGACAGCACAACGAGCAGCTAAAGGTTTATAGTGGGTATGAGGAAAAAGTAGTTGCCAATGAGGGTGGTGAGAAGTTGGAACAGGTTGTCTTGAGAGCTGTGGATGCCCATCCCTGGACATTGTTCGGGATCGGGTTCGATGGACTAGTGGAAAGTGTCTCTGCCCAAGGCAGGGGTGTTGGAACTGCATGGGCTTTGAAGGTCCCTTCCCAAACTGTTCTGTGATTCTATGATCTTTGCATCACAAAAACCAACCAAGTCTGATCCCTTTCAGTGTGCTTCATCACAAGGAAGAAGCAGAGCAGGATAGAGGATGTTAAACAGGCAGTGTTTTCTTTGTGTATGCACATACAGTACAAGGCATAGCAGGAAAAATCTGTTTTTCACAGGACAATAGATGACTTCTGTCACTTCACTAAACAGGGGGAAGGCTTGTTGAGGAATGAGGAGGATTATATCGGCTGAAGCCTGAACTCTCAAACATTAACATGTCTTATCCAACCAGTCAGACTGGGAGCACAACAGAGACACTGGTGGGGGAAATGAAAAGCTGCAGCCATTGCTGCTCTTGCATATGTTTACCCTGAATATTTACCCTGTGCCTTTCACACTCTCTTCCACAGCAGGGAAGGTGTAGAAACTGAAATGAGGAGGAAGATTTCCAGTTGTCATTTTTAAACAGGAATCTGGATAGGTTTTCTTCCAGGTGCCCTTGAGGAAGGTGCCTGTGGAATGTAACTCATTTCAGTAAGGAACTCATTTAAATGAGGAACTGTTATTTGCATTTTACCTACTATTTAATGGAGAGTGAGGTACAGGACAGATCCTCTGTTCCTTCATGGAGAAAATACTACAGAGTTAATACAAGTTAGTACCAGAAGGAAAGGAAAGCTGAAACCAGAGTCTAAGCCTGCATTCTGCAGCTGTAGTGACCTTTCTAATTCAAGAAAATTTTCAGTCTAGAAGATGTCTCTCCTGTTTTCTCAGGGGATAAAAATCCGTATCACAGGACTATTTCACTGGTATTATTTTGCCCACTCCTGTGTAGAGAGATCAAGCAATGAAACAATCACACCTGGTTTTCACACAGGTAATGCCAGCTGGAATAATAATACTAAGGCAGTCACTCTAAAATTGTCTTTTGATACCTAAAAGTATTGATTGTGCCACAGCTAAAATTTTTCCCACAACAACATACATATATGCAGTGACAAAATGTTAACAGGAGTAGGTGAGTTTGGCTAAAAGAGTTGGCAGAGATCACATCATCTGCTGCATCTTCCCCAAGCCACCTGCATCAAGTAGCTGACTCTGAAATGAAGTTTGTCTCTCAACAAGTAGTCTCAGGTTGTTTACTCTTGAAATGCAACTTCCTCTCTCTCCTATGAAGTAGATATGCAAATAATCTTGTGTAGACTCATAACCAGGACTCAGGGATGTGAAACTCTCAACACAAGATTTATCAGAGATAGGGGAGGGCAGGCCAACAGCTGGGACTTGTGTACATGGATTGGTTGGGAAGAAAGTCCCCGGAACTGAAATGCTGAGGTGAGATGAAGATCACACCCCACGGCTGCTGAGGACACCAGCAGAGCACAAGGGAGACCCCAAGGGCATCATGGCAGGAAAAGGTCACAGGGAAGTTCAGGAATATTGTCTGGTGTGGTTGTGCAGCTCAGAGTGGTGTGAGGAAAGGGCAGAGGAAAGCCAGATTTTCCAAAGTTCTGGCAGAATGCATGGACAGCCTGAGCAGGAGGGACACCAAGGGACAAAGCAGAATGTGACCAGCCCAGTGTTTCTGCTGTCTGCTGTAGCATGTTTTGATATTATGAACCTTTTCTCTCTTTCTTCATTTGCAGACTATGTTCCTGATGGAATGCTTTTTCAGCCTCTGCAGTCCTGGGGGTTTTGTACAGATTTTCTCTTCCAAGAGCCCATTCTTTCTAAACATGAACCTGTAACCAGCAGGGTATGAATTGTGTTTATTACATAACCTGTCCCTGCTGATCTGTACTGGTCTGCCTTTCAAAGCCTGCTGCAGGTGCCTGCCCCAGGGCTCTTTGCTGTCTCTGTAGTCAGAAGCCAGGCAGACCCGTTCTGCCAGTGTGTGCCCTCCTGTCAGCTGCGTGCTGCACATCCCCGCGCAGACAGCTGAGGGGACCTGGAGCAGCAAAGGGCGGGACTGGAGTAGAAAAATCCGTGAGGAGGAACTTAGTCATAAGAATTACAACCGTACCAAGGTAATCATCGGCGTTCCTGGGAGTGGCCTCGAGAACTGGGAACCGGCAGCAGGAGAGCGTCAGGAAAAGACAACCGCAGGGCAAGAGTGGTGTCATTGAGGTGAGTGGGAGAAAGCACTCCTGCAAGATCAGCCCGTGGATATTTATGTCTTAAAAGACTTTTATCAGCATAAATGTGTCCTGAGCTAGAAGGTAGCTGTGCTATACATCTGTGTATGCTTGCATGTGCTTACTGCTTGTAGTGAAGCTATTGAGAGTTGTTTCTGTGGTCATAATGGTGTTGGGGTTTTGAGGAAAAAATAAAAGAGGATGTCTTCTCCACGCTGGCTGATTTGAACGAAATAGCTCACAGGCATTTTTTAGAGAGGAAGAAATTAACGAAGTAATTAAGTTTCTTGTAAAATTAGTCTCAGTTCACTGAAACAGGGTGATGCTATGCATGTGTGTGTAAATATGTCCAGTCTTCAATTAAGTAATAATTGCCTAGGGCTGAATTCAGAACTAATTACCATTTTACTCCCATCACTGTTGCTTGATTGTAAGGCAGTGAACCCTAACTCAAAGTGGTGCAAATATCTAGATTTTCCTGTGTTTATCTGTGTGTGCATGAACTACTCATTAAATTACAAACAAAATCTGTGTTAAATCCACCAAGAAACACTCAGAACTTGGGAAACTGAAGCTAAAGTTGTCTACACAGCTTCAGGTGGCTGTGAATTTATTAAATGAATTATTAATTTGTTAAATTATGAATTTATGAAAGCAGCTTTATGTTGGATTTCTTAAATCATGAAGCAACAATGTGATGTCATGCAGTAGGTTTTTCACAACAAGAGCTATATGTGTATGTGGTTCTTTGAAACAAAAATCCTTCATTCTTCTCATGTTCTGTCATAGCTTTTGCTGTCACAGTTTTTCAGAATTTCTGTATTTGAACTGAGATTTGATACAGGCTTAATACACACAGCTACCAGCAAAATCAGAGCTCAGTCAGCAGGGAGATGTTTTCAGAAGTAGGATATGATTTTGCTTTCATAAAAGGAAACCATATGTGACAGTGTACTGTTGAAAGTTCAGCCCTAGACTTTGAATAGCCTGCTCATTAAGGGCTTCAGCTTAAAATATTCCTCAGGTTTTTTATCATGTTAACTCATCTTGCACATTACCTGTGAGGAATTGCTTCTGGTGGCCTTAATTCAGTGGGAATGTTCAAGATATGTGTTATTTTCCAGAAGCTATAGTAGGCCATGTCTGCATTAGAAAAAATATTTTTGTCTTAATCTCTATTCAGCTTCTGTACTATTTCACACTTCTCTACTTAGATTTCCTTGTGCAGCACAAATAAATTATTTTTTGTGGATGATCTGAATTTAAGCAAAACCTAGCACTGTGAAAAACTTGCATATCTCCACTGAAATGGTGCCAGTTAGAACTAACATTTTTAGCATGAAAGCACAGCAGCACTGAGTCCTCCTGACTCATTTCTCAGTGCAGTAGTGACTGCTAACTTTGCCTATTTTTTCTGCTGTATTGAAAAGGAGCCAAGTTTCCTCTAAGTAACCACCTGCTCAAATAGCAGCATGGGCCTCATTATTTGATTTTTTTTTTTTTATGGTCTAGCTCTTCAAAAGTGGTCAGTCTAATTTACTTCCACTCCCTTAATATGCTTCTGTAGCAGCTAGCCTAGGTTTGATATTCAATTATTGCTTCTAATTTTGGACCAAGAGAAAATCTTGTGCCCCTGTGTGTGATTTTTGAAACACTTTGTTTTCTTACAGGCTGTTATAGCTACCAGCTGTTTCAAAAGTGAGTTATGCTACTAAATCTTTATAGCTGAGACAGTGTTACAGCAAGCCACAGTGTATTATTTTGAATTCTTGCTCACAAGGACAGAAGTGACTCTGGTGTGGCTGCTCAGAATTCCCATTCTGCACAGCTGAAGATGCTGCTTGGTGACCCACAGGTGCCTTGCAGTCAGAGCTGGGGTGAGGTGACTCCACAGGCCATGGAAACCTTGCAAAGATGTCATGGTCTGCCAGGCTGTTGGAAATAGTCACTAAGGTCTTCTACAAGCAGAAGAGACAGCACATACAGTCTAACAAATGCATGGCTGAAACCTGCCAGGCTCGTTTTTTATTTGTTTTGGATGCTGCTTTTAGTAAACGGTGTTCATGGCAGGGGGGAAAAAAAAATCTCTTTTTCACTGTTTGCTTTACAATGGTGCTTCATTTCTCCCTCTTCTCTCACACTCAGTGTCCACAGCTGCCCACACCTGGTGGTTTCCTGCTGTTTGGGCTCCTGCAATGCCCTGGGAGCTCCTCTCCCTGCCAGCCGCACAGCCAGCACTCTGCGCCTGTGCAGAGCAGTTGCCAAAGCCTTGACTGTTCACCATGTCCAAAGGTCAGAGAAAAGAGGAGGGAAATAATAAAAGCAGCAGTGCAATGGTGACTGGAAAAGCTGGAGAGCAAGGTTCTGCCACTACAAGAAATTAAGTAGAATATATAATGCTTGAGGATTTCTTTTATCAGTCAGGTGGTGTGCTGAAGTTACTGAATTACTCAGCTGTTCTTTATGTGCCTGTAGTCATATTACAGCTGGTCCTCACAACTGGTGCACGGAAAACAAGTGTAAGAATATTTTTATAATAAAGTGGTGTGCAGTTAACGTGGAGAAATAACTGCATTATGTCTCTATCAGCTCATAGCACTTTATAAAGGGTCAAATGAAGATCCAGATGAATCTTAGTCTTTATTTTTGTTGTATTTAATTAATCAGCTGTTTCTTTAGACCTTTAGCTAATCATTACACCAGGATTTACACCTTTGCACTGATGATGGGAACTGCTGGTAGCTCACAAATTAGACATATTCAGGGGCAAAACTGTATATTTGCTGTGAATATGGACAACTTACTGTCCTGAACACAGCAGGAGCAAGCAGCAGGCAGCTTCTGTGTGGGCAGTGTTCAAGCTGTCTGTTCCCATATATTCCTTGGGCATGTTAAATCTTGATATTTCTCTTTCTTTTCAGTCTTCACCACAAAGTTTGTCACTGTTTGGCTTCTTAGGTCTTAGTCCTTGCACTTTAAATAACATAATTTGACAACTGTAAGGGCATAAAATGTCAGAAAGGATTCATTATTTTAGGGCAGATCACCTTCCTGGTTCAGTTTACCACACTGCTATGTGAATGCTTCTGCTATTGCTAAGGGGACAGTATCCATGTGAGAATGAATGACACAGGGCTGGAAAAATCCTGGTAAGGCTTCTGCTGGCACACAGTGCCTGTGGATCCGTGCTGACACAGGGAGTGGTTTCACAGTGCAGCTTTAGATGAATTAGCCATTCACCCCTGACTAATACCCACCACTAAAATGGCAGGAAATCACCATGGCAAAAGAGCAGTGGATTTTTCCTGCTAGGTTAGTGGTTTGAATCAGTTTACCATGTGATCAATTGCACAACTGAGAGCAAAACAAGCAATGAGAAGACAGCAGAGAGAGGAGATAATCCCTTCTTTTGGCATTGGTGAGGACTTAATTCACCTCAGCTACATTCACATTCAGTATTTGAGCTTCCTGAACTCGTTTAAGCAGCTCCCACAGCTGCCACCTTCTAGCTGCTTATTCCTGTCTTTTTGTTGCCCTCTGTGCTTTGTCTAAATTGCCAAGGCAGCAAAACAGCTCGGCAAACAAACATGGCTGGAAAGAAAAAGCCACCTTTGCCCAAGGGTTCATCCTGTTGGCAAATGTGCACAGAAGAGCAGTGTCATGTAGGATGGGAGCTAATGAACCTGTCACTGCTGCCAGGCTGTGGGACTGCTGTGCCTGTGCAGGGCACCAAGTTGTCTGCTAGGAGCAGTTTGCAAGTGCTGGTCACTGCAGTTTGATTTCTGCTAAGGTTTTGCCTTGTATTTCCCATTGTCTAAGAGCAGCTGCTTCTGCTATTTTTAGGTACCACAGTCATGGTTTTCATTGTATATTTAGCTTTGGCATCAGGATTTGGGTTCAGGCTGAGGGTCAGAAGGTTCTGCAGAAGGATCTGGACAGGCTGGAGCCATGGGTTTAGGTCAATTGTGTGGGTTCAACAAGACCAGGTCCTGGCTCCTGCCCTCAGGTCACACCAACCCTGTACATGCCAGCCCTTAGGCCTGGGGATCCCCATTTGCTCGTGGAGCACTGTAGAACAACCTTAACCCTAAATTCTCTCTGGTCATGCAGTGCATCATCCATAGGATGTGATAGTGGATGTCCTGTGTCATCTCTGAGCCTTCAAATCCCAGTGCTGCTTCATGCAGCCACTGATTGTAAGGGGTTCAAAGCTCCCTGTTCACTTCACTTGTTGCTTCTTCACCATCCTTTCTCCTAATAAATTGTATTATTATTCTTTATGCCTGTGCAGGAAGTGGGGGTTGGAGATCTGCTTGCTTGTAACTGAACATGGCAGGGGATGTGAAAAGATTCTCACGGATGCTGCTGGAGTGCAGTAGCAATGACAAGCTATGTGGTAAGATTCACACATTCCTTTAATAAGGTTTCACATGCTGGGCAGGAGGGCCAGCATCACTAAAAAGTGTGCCAAGCCCTTTCTCCTCCTCCTCCTGCATCCCAGCCCACACAGAAAGATTTGCTGGAGCTCTCCCTGCATTGTGTTTCAGGGGAGAAATGTTTAGGGGGATGAAGCCTCTGTGGCAGGACTAATCTCACATAATTTCAGCCATTTTAGAGAATTCCTACTTTGAATGAGGTGTAAAGCATCATTTTAAGATTCCCTGCAGCTTCCCAAAGGACCAGTTTTGTGGGATTTTGATTTCACGACTTTCTGCCATCTTTGGGAACTGAAAAAATGTTCTTGACCACATCCAAATCTGGGCACATGAGAAAGATAGTTGCCTTCCCAAGCCTTGCTAATTGCAATGCCTTCCAGCCAAATTCCAAAGGTGACCACACCCAGTTTCCTTTGAAATGCTTTGTGTAACTTTACTGGAAGGAGCTGGAGCTGTAGTTGCAGGTGATGACATAGCAATATCCAGCCTGTCCCATCTCCCTGCTGTCCTGCTGCCAGTGCTGTTTCTGTTTCACTGGAGGATGTAATTCAAATGCTACAATTCCTGACCTCCTTATTAAGGCATCTAAAGAAGTGACCTTAGATGTGGGAGTCTTAGTGATTTCATGCAGTTTAGGTACTCTGAAAAATAAGGTGGCAGCACTAACAATGTTCAGCTATCCCAGAGGATGGAACACACACTTCTGGGGGTTGAAAGTTACTGAAATGGATTGTTGCTACGTGGTTATAGAGAACCAGTGTTCTGCTCATTCCTTGGTTTTCCATTTTCTCCCTCTGCTGGCAGTTGTGCGTGAACATCAAACAGAAGTGATCGTTGTCCCAGTTCTCCTGGTGGGGATTTTTGTCATTGTGCTCACTGTGATCCTTTGGCTCCACTGCCGTGGCCTGCGAGCGAAGCAGGAGCAGTCAGCACCAGCAGGAACCCCAGGTAAAAAATGCTTTTCAACCAGAGGAAAAGTATTGGTTTCAGTGGCCAGAAGCCAATCCCATTTCCCCATCACTCGAGCTGCTAGGCAAAACCATTTATGAGGATCCTGAGTGGTATTCAGCAATCCAGTAAACATCAGAAAAACTGGGAACCCTCATTTACTCCGTTTTGCAGCAGCAGTAGTGGAAGCTGTAGGGTAGATGGATCTGAGAAAATCTGAAGCATCATGACTGGTAGGTTGTTTATCTTATTAACATCACAAGAGCTGCAAAGTGTATTTATGTAACAGCCTCCTGGAGGCTGCTGCAAGGAGTGTTTTACAGGGTAGTTAAGAATGGTAGTAATTTTGATGTAGATTATGCCTAGTTAATCCATTTTCTATATTGCCATTTAAGAAATTTAATTTCAAGCTGCTCTCTCCCTCTTGCTATGGAGGCAACATGAAGTAGGACAGGGACTGGTGAGGGATAGAGAAAGGTTTGTTTGTACACGTGTGGCTGTGTAGAAATGAAAATACAATTCTGAACTAATTTTGGGTATGTAGAGAAAAACAGCCTCTTGAGCCTATATTAAGAATAAAAGAAAATATTCATTGCTTGAGCATATGGGAATGAAGTCCAAATGTGTCTTATCTGTAAAGGTTATGTAATTAAATATGGGATAAATTTCTAGACTGGTTCTGTCTTTTCATCAAATAGAGAGAGTGGGAGATAAATTCTCCTCTCCAAGGGCCAGGATAAGCAGGGTACAATAACAGTTCATTACTTTGCCCTGATTTCTGAAACACTGTGGAGCAAAAATCAAAGAGCATGGAAAGCTGAGCATTGTCACCTATTACAAGAGTTCATCTGACTGGTTTTATGCATCATATGGATTTGTTTTTGCCAGTGACAAAAAAGAATCATCAGGAGCCCTGCTCGACAGAGAACCGCTACATCCAGCTGAGTGAGAGATCTGTGGAGAGCCTGCTAAATTCTGCATCCTTGACTCTGAGAGAATTAGAGATACCACGAGAGAAACTCTTACCTGACACCTTGCAGCTGATAAAACTTGGTTCCTATGGGAGCATGTACAGAGCACAGTTGCAGACTGGGAGCTCTGGGAAGACTAAGCCTGTGGTACTGAAAGCCTTGCAAGGTAAAGCCCGTGGTCAGGATCCCCTTTGGTACAATCTCTGTATCCCAGACACGGTGCTGGGCAGAGTGTTCCCATCAGTACTGGGCAAGAACAAGCTATGCCCACTATAGTAAGTCTGGGATGTTCTTTAGGAACATCTTAGTAGATTAAAGTGACCATGTCGATTTTAGCTGTCAACCTGTTCTTTGCTGCTTCCATTTGTTGTTTTGTTTTTAATTTGCTTTCTTTTGTTCTTTCAGACCCAGCTACTCCCCAAAAAGTAAAGGATTTCTTGGGAAGGATTAAATTCCATCAAAATCTTGGCCATCATGAGAACCTGGTTGAGTTGGTTGGATGTTGTGTAGACCAGCTCCCACTTTATATGATCATGGAAGATGTGTCTCTTGGTGACCTGCTGACATTTCTGTGGACATGTCGCAAGGTGAGTCAAAAGAAGTGATGACAGAATAGCTTCGTAAATTCCTTAGGTACATAGCTATCCATAAGTCATAAATGATTATTTTTTTCATCTCTCCACATCCCTCTATATCAATCAAAACTATTTCCATGCCCCAAAGAAGTTCTGCACAGGTCCTACTTTGCAGACCATTGAAGGGCATTGCAGGCATTGGAATTAGAATGAACTCATACAGCCACCTGAATTTCTAAAGTTTTAATTATGTCTCACTCCAAATGCTTCTAAGAAAGAAGAGCAGTTACAACACAGGGGGAAGGTCATGGGAGGATAACTAATTGGTAGAAGACAAGAAATAGAATGTAAGAATGAAAGGCTGGAACTTGCACTGAAGGGAGGTCAGCTATCTAGGACATGGTGCTGTTCATTGCATTTATTAATAACCTAAAAATGGGATGGCAGTGATGTGATGATATTTGCTGGTGTTCCAGCCAGTAAAGACAAGGGCTGGCCCAAAGGAATTGCAGAAGGGTCTTCCAAGATTAAGAGAAGAACAATAAAAAAACAGATGAAATTCAGCATTGTTAAAAAAGAAATAATGCACAGGAAGAAGTTTCACATATGTGAATGATGGCTTCATGTCTGCCTATTGCTGATGAGTGGTAAAATCTGATGGGATGAGGTTTGATAATATGAAAATATGCATGTTAACTCAAGGTAAAAAAGTGCCCAAATGTCAGAGGAGGTTTAGATTGGACAGCAGGAAGATATTCTTCCTCCAGAGGATGGTCAGGCTCTGAACAGAACAGTCACAGCTCCAAGGCTGTCTGAGCTCCAGGAGTGTTTGGACAAAACTGTCAGGGAAAGGGTGGGATTGTTGGGATGTCCTGTGCAGGGCCAGGAGTTGGACTCCATTGTCCTTGTGGGTCCCTTCCAACTCAGCATATTCTGTGTTTCTGTGACTAATTGTTACAAAAGGCACAGAGAAAAACTTGCTGTTACCGTATAAATCCATCACTCTCCTCCATCTGAAACTCTAAATACAGAAGGGTTACCCCCTGTCCTGCTGTCCTGTTCAGCAGAAGGTCCAGGTGGTAGCAAATAAAGCCAGTCCATGTCATGTTCAAAGCAAACACATGGAGCTGGCTCTTCACAAGGTGAGGGGGTGCCTAATGGAATGTCTTGCTGTGGATACCGACACTTCATATGAGGTCAATTATGGAAGATAACCTTTCAAAGGTTCCTGAACCTGTTGAAACCATTACCATCTCAGGAAGTTTTTAAATAGAACATATCTATGAGCTGCAAAATGGCACAGGAGGAACACTGTGTGCTCACCTTACTCTCTCTCTCATCTCTCTCTCTCTTACTGTTACAGGCAGGGTGGTAGGAGAGATGGACTGTTAGTCTCATGCCAGGTACCCAATTCATAAGTTAAAAATGTGCTTTTCTATTCATCATTCTATTTACAATATATCTTTCATTTACCTGTGTGGATTGTCATTCTTTGCTGTCATGCTGACAATTTCTGTCTAACCTAATTTTTTCCCCACATATCAATTTGCCCACCAGTTGTCTCTAGTGTACTTGTCTTACTCAACACACCATCAGCAGCACCCATCCACATCCTCTTACATTTCAGTCAATTGATGAGCAATTGTGAGAAGGAAGAGCATAAGATTAGAAGGAAACATTCCCCAGTATCCTACTACTGTGGCATTTGTTTGACCCAAGGTCTCCTCTTGTGTCTCCAGGATGTAATGGCAATGGATGGTGTCCCCTATGACCTCACTGAGAGGCAGGTATACGAGGTTGGACAGCAGGTTGCAGCAGCTCTGGTAAGTCCACTGATGTTTGATGCTTTTTTTCCTTCTAGCTTGATTGCAACACGAGTTTGCATGGTGGCTTAAATCTTCTTGGCCTAAGCACTGAGAATATAGGCTTTGTTCACATAAGCTTCCATTATGCTGGTGAGCACACGTCTCTCCTCCACAGCGTTGAAGAGAAGCATGAACTCAGTGAAAATTTGTATCTATTAAATTTCCTTTAAAATCATCCTGTTTTCTTTCTTTTCCAATTTCCCAGGCTTATCTCGAGGAAAAGAACCTGTTCCACGGTGACATTGCTGCCAGGAATGTCCTTCTCCATCACAACTTCACTGCCAAGCTCTGTGGTTTGGGCCTGGCCTACGAAACTCAGACACGTGGTGCCAGCTCAGCGACACGGAAAGTGCCCGTCAAGTGGCAGGCACCAGAGAGGCTCCTCAGCAAACCCCCTACCATCAAGGCAGACATGTATGGCTTCATCTGGGGACTAGGAGTTCACCTTTGTCTCTTTATGGACCATCTCACGTCCTGAAGTTCACAGGAAGGCAGATCTAGTTTCAGCATAACGCTCCCCTTTTACAGCTCGTACTTTCTGCAGGCCATGTCTGGTTGTTTTTATGTGTTTAAGCCAGTAAACAGCATTGCTTTGTTTTCTTTTCTTGCAGATGGTCTTTTGGAATTCTACTGTATGAAATGATTACATTAGGTAAGAAAATTTAATGCTAATTAAAAATACATGGAAGGAAGCAGCCAATTAACAAGATCCAAAATCTCGGATTTTAGAATGTAAAGTTGCACCATTTAAAGAAGCACCCTGTTTTTTTCCAATTTGCAAAGTCTTGTCAATTCCTTTCGGACTTTCTGTTATTATGAACTGTGGTAGGAAAAAAACCCAGATTTTGGTAGGGAAGGAAGGCAGTCTTGTACAGAAGCTGCTCTCTGTTTTATACCATTGCCATAGAGTTTTCTACCATTGCTCCTTTTGCCCTTCCAGGTGCTCCACCATATCCTGAGGTGCCACCTTCTGACATCTTATCATACCTGCAGAAACAGAACATTATGAAACAGCCCTCGAGCTGCCAGCAAGCCATGTAAGCCACTTGCTTTATGGACAATTGAACATGAGGTTGGCAGAGCTGAATGGAAGTGAGACACAGAAAAGGAGACTTTACACAAGATTTTAAAGTCTAGACTATACTGAGAGTAACCTAGCTGAGGAGATTTGGTGTGCCACATCTCCTTAGTGGGTTCTGCTGCAGAAAACCTCTGTGCCCAAAACCTTTCTGTCCTTCTCTCGAAAGTGACACTGGTTTCTGTTTCCTTCTCTTAAAGTGACACTGGTTTCTGTTTCCTTAAATGTTCCTGCATTTTGCTGCTCCACTGCTTCCTTGCAAGGTGCAGCACTGCTGGGGAATGATTTTTCTCCTCTAAGTTGCAGGATGTTCTCTGACATGAACAAAGGGAAGATCTTCTTTGCCTGAAGACATATTTTCATCATTTACAGGTACTGCATCATGAAGTCCTGCTGGCAGTGGAGTGCAGCTCAGAGGCCTTCTCCAGCACAGCTCTTGTGCTCCCTGAAAACAGCTGTGAAGAGCAGCAATGGGCACACGGTGCTGCAGGTCCCTGAGCCCGTGGTGCCTGAACTCTATGCTGATGTTGCTGGTGTTGATGTGCACACCCTGGTAACAGAATACACGATCCTCTAAAGGGTCCTTTCATATTTTTGTAAAGGAGACAGGAGTCTCAGAGTTTTCCCTTTCTAAATATTTTGCAAGCTCAGACGAGGTACATATGTTGGAAGGGATCCCTTTGTTCTTCAAACATCTATAAAAACTCTCCTCCATGCCAGACACAAGAAACTGTTATCATTATTGTTCAATTATCCTGTTGGCATTATTGTGCCAGTGGTCCTTTGGCAGTAAAGTGTGTTTAGGAGGATGTAACAAGAAACTGGAGTTAAAGGACTGTTAGGTTTGTGTGGCAAGGTTTTGGTGATGGGGTGGACTGCAGAGGAGACTTCTGTGAGAAGATGCCAGAAGCTTCCCCCAGCTCCACGAGGGACCTGCTGCTGGTCAGGGCTGAGCCCTTCAGCAACACTGGTAGCACCTCTGTGATTCCATATTTAAAGAAGTATCTTTTACAAAGATACTGCACAGCAGCAGGTGAAAGAGAGGAGGAACAGCTCTGCAGACACCCAGGGCAGGGCAGCAGGAGGGCAGGAGCTGCTCCAGGCTCCAGAGCTGGCATTCCCCTGAGATTCCCACTCAGGAGTGGCATATTCAGGAAGGTCTTGCCTGTGAAAGGTGGGGGTGTGGCAGGTAACAGGATCCCCGAGCTGTGAAAGCATCCCCGGGGCTGCTGCAGACCTGACAAATAATGCACAGGGAGCCCTGTGAAACAGAGAGCTGAAGGTAACAAATGCAGCACTGTTCTCAGAGCTCAGAAAGCAATGCTCTGCTTTACACAAAAACTCATATTTTATTTCTGCTGTGAAAGCTCTGATCAAGGAAATCCATGGGAATTCAGATGCTGAGCACCTCACAGCCTCTGACAAAAGATCTGCTTTGGTTTTTCCCTGCAAGCAAATCTGTGCCAAGACCCTGCTATGAATTTGCCCACAGAAAGGCATTTTCCTGCTGTATGATAAGATATAATTTCATTTCCCTTCAATAAAGTGGCTTTATTCATTCTAAGAATGTAAGTATTCTTACTCTGATTTGTCATCCCCTGGTTAACTTACATTGGTTTGAAGTGACTGAATCTAAATCAGAATAAATTTTATAGTGGCATAAATGTAATTGTACGTGTGGAGTTACCCTAGTTTAACTGCTCTCCCTGATTTTTTAAGTATTCTGTACAGAAATTCTGTACATCCTGTGATGTCCACGGGACCTTTCTAACCTAAATTCTTCTGTGGTTTATGTTTGTACTTGGAGAAAACTGGAGCACGGCTTCTAATGTTACATTGCTGTGTAAATAGCTGTGAAGGAGTGAACCTGCTGAGCTGAAAATAAACCTGAATTGCTTCTAATAATTTCTTCAGCAATCACTTTTTCTGTTTTCCTCCCCAATATTATTGCTTAGTGCATTTGTTGTTTTATAAAAAGGAAGCTGGAGGCAGGAAGAGAGGAGAGCAGGGGTGAAATACTTTGGAATAACACTGCAGCAGAAGTGTGATTCACAGCCATGGAACTGTTTCCTACCCCAAGGGATTATGGACTGACAAATTTTTTTTTTTTTTCTGTAGCCAAATGGGTGCAGGCCTTCATCTTCCAGTCCCTTTGTCCTAAGGCCCACCTTGGCCATGCTTCAAGTGCCAGGTTTGCCCCCTGCTCAGCATTTCTCCAGAACAGCTCTCTCCCTGAAGAATTCCTGCCAGACCCCTCACCCAGCACTGCTCCCCATGGGATTGAGCAGACAGATAAATATAGTTCCAATTTGTGTGACAAGTAGGGCACAACCACACGATGTCCTGTGCTGTGCAACAGCACCCTGACTACATTACAGGACGACTGTGATCACTTTTTAGGGGCAAAAAAGCCCTACAGTCCTTTTTTTTATCTCTTAAAATACCAATGATTCTGTTGTTAGGTTCATTGCCCTAAGCAGTCACAAAATAAGTTATAAGAATTATCTGGAAGAAGAATGTTTGTTACAGAAATAAAGCAGGTTTTTACCAATAAAATTGAGATGCTAGTGTAACACCCAGGAGGTCTGAGATGACAAAACTGTTGTTACCTAAAGAATATTTCTGAAAATCTCATCTTTAGCACACCTTTGGTATTAAAAAAATGTAAGGTTAATTAAAGTTATGCAACAATAGCTTATTATTTTCCTGCATTCTTCATAGGTCTCTTAAAGAATGTTTAATTCTCATCATACCTTAGTTATTTTAAAAATTGTTACCCGTTCAGAAGCAATTTGAAACGTTACTTGTTTGTGTTCATTCTATAAGAGCTATCCACTTTGAATTACAAAACCCAACAGAGCAGGTGAGAAAAACAGGAGAGCATGTGAGAAAAACATGCTCCAAATACTTCAATAAATTCTGTTGTTTTCTGTATTTCTTCCAAGCAGAGTGTAAAGCAAACCAGGCAGGATCTTTGGCTTTTCAATTCCTCTCACCTGGGGTGTTTTTCACTCTCCTGTTTAATATAGCTCCTCATGAATATACAAGTCTTTTCTCTGCACATGGAATTTTTGTCCCATTCTCCCTAGAGAGTCTGAGGCATGAAAGGAATAGGTTTGTGTTACTTCTGCAAGTTTGTGACTTTTCCATAATCAACCATTAGATTTATAAACTGTACTGACAGCACTGGAGACGTGGGAAATTATTTGGGTTATGGAATGAAACCAGTGTGTACACATTTTAAGAAAAAAATAAATATTATAGCACAGCTTTCTTTTAGAGGCACTTTACAATGCTGAGCTTCTCATCACAAAAACAGAGGGAGAATATTAAATATATCTGCCTTGCTTTTCCTCTTGGTGAAAAGCCTGTTAGCTCCCTGATCTATGCTGCCTTCAGGGTGTTAAATGACTAAGCTTTTTCTTAGGGTGTTTTATACAATTTGAAAGCAGTTCTGCTGTGTACACAGTGTCAGGGAAAAAAAACACCAGGAGAAAAAACAAGTTTAGATAGTAAGTATTTTTAAAAGAATTTGTATCTCTAGTCTGCTTTGCTTAGCACTATTAATCAGAGGAAGAAGGGAAATTTGCACTGTGATCTGGCTTCTTTTGTACTGCCAGCATTTTGGGTGTTAGAGGGGTGAAATATCCATTAATTCCACTACTGTGGTTTGGGGTGGAACTTTCAGCTGATTTTCAGCTGAGAGCTTCTAAGAATAGATACTATTTTATGCAGTTAGTTTGGAAAGCAGAAGAAAATATCATGTGTGTAAAAAAACCCTGTCTTATCAACTTCCTACAGGAGCAGATGCTGCCAGATCTGGCAGTTCTTAGCATTTTGAACCTTGAAAATATGCTTTGCAACAGTAATTATCTAGCAGCAAGTAATATGTTTGAAATAAACTTCCATTTAAATATGATGTTTCTGCAGACGTGCATTTTGATAGTTTTCAATTAATTTAAATTCCTTTTAAATTTTTCTGTCATTACTTCTGGACTGGAGTCTTGTCAGTTAACATCAAGTAAAGCACGTAGCTGAGTCAGACCTGCAAATTAATTTTGTTGTTCTGTTTGTTTGTTTTTTCCTTTCAAATTCCCAAGTTTTTTGATGAAATGCATTTCATTAATGTTGCATTCCCCAGGAAAATAAAATTGCTTAAAAGAAAAATGATTTTTCAAATCACTTGTTTTGATGCCAGAGAAGGAGAGAGATTTTAAAGGAAACCTGATTTTATCAAATCACTTGTTTTGATGCCAGAGAAGGAGAGGGATTTTAAGCTGGTGCTTACAGACTAGGTAAGATGTCACTGTACAACTCTGCCAGTCTTGGTGCCCCTGGTACCACTCACAGACACAAATGGAGTTTTCAGTTGGATTATTTGTGTGTCTGTTTGTGTTTCACAGCTAGAAATTTCTAGCCACCCACTAAATCATCCCCCTTAGGAGGCAAAGCTTAGATTTTAAGTCACTGGGTGGTGTTTTCTTGTTGCTACCTCACCCTGAGTTGCCCAGCACAGTGTAATTTTATTTTTAGATTTGTTTCTTTATTATCTTTTTCAAGCATATGCTGCTAGACCAGGTGGCATGTTCAGATCCTCCCTGGGGAGCAGGCTCTGAACAAGAATTCTTTGCAGAGGAGATTTTTTTGTAATTTTGTAGTTTGGACAACCCAACACCAACTGCAGAAAGCAGAGAAAATCTCCAAGCTCTGGGAACAGGTCCACAATACCAGAGTCAAGAGAAGTGTGAGTGCACCATGTCAAATTACAGCTCCTTCTACATGCAGAGCCCTACTAGTGTGTATTCTCTGCTTTCTGGAAAAATATGAGAATATTATGATAAAAGAAGATGCTGAAATATGAACCTCCCCTAGCAGCTCTGTGATTTTTCAAGAGCTCAGAAATTGGCCCAAATACCCACTTCATTCTGCCTTCTGGAACAGACAAAATTTGCAAAGTTAATGAAACATGTTCATAGTAAAATAGGAGACCAGATACTAAATACTTTTAAGTTGCCAAAAATACAACAAAATTCAAATGACAAGAAAAAAATTCACTTTTTTTTTTTCCCAGGCCTACACTGTGATTTCTATTTTGTTCTAGAGAAAGAAGGCACAGATAAATGTATCAATGAGCTTTGCAGAGAGCTGTTGCTCAAAGACAATTCAGCAGTGTTTCCTTGGCAGTATGTCAAGAGGAGGAACTACCTCATTGTTGCTGGTTCTGGCAAAGAAATCAGAGCTTTTCCAGTCCACAAATGGCAGAACATCAAAACGTTACAACACTGTGTTCCTAGAGCTAATGAGGGGGTTCTTTCATTAATGAAACATCTATGAATGCACAGAATCCACATTTCAAATTGTGTAAAGAGCAGAAGCTGGTTATTAGCAGTTCTAGAGATCAGGGAGACAAGGCTTTTTTTTCCTGATTCTGTTTCATTGTATGGCCTTGAGGCAAGCCAGTCCACATGCCTCCACCTCCATTTCCCCAGCAGCAGGCTGGAGACAGTAAGAGCTACCCCAAGGGGCCACTGAGAGTCTGAATAGATCATTTCTGGGAGATCTGAGACTGGCATATAGAACTTAGTATGTTAAGTGTGAAGTAATAACATGCAAACTGATTGAAATATGATCAGACCTGTCACTGCTCATTTTCTGCTGTGTGCTCCTTGGAAAAAATGCACTGAGTGAGTGAGATCTGAAAGATTCCAATGGGACATCTAAACAGCCACTGGAAAGTGGAGCAATACTGATTTCAGATTCTAATCTGTATTACCACCTTCTCCATCATTATTATATACATTTTTACATAGTGAATTGCAGCTTCACTCCTGCCTTTTCTTGGCTCTCATTCTAAAAGGCTTGTTTTACCCATCATTTTCTGCTTTTTCTTTCCCAAGTACTTTATTTGATTTGTCAGCATATCTGCACAATGATACCACTCCTTCACTTACATGCTCATTTTTCTCTTGGGCTCAGAACATCTCTGAAGACAAGGAAGGGTCACTCCTGTGTGAGCTGTTCCCTCCCTTGCCCTGCCACGAGTTTCTATGTGAAACCAGGTGAAAGCATTTAGGATGTCCTGTACCTGCAGCCTGAATGTTGCTGGAGCAACCACCCACCTAAGCTGGAGGAGCTTTCTTTGCAATACCTTTGGCATTAGTTTAAGCCCTTTTCACTCCTGCCTTGGAAATCAGTATGTAAGTTCAGTGCTGGGCCTCCCACACAATTCTGCCAGGTTCATCTCTAGCCTGCAGTCTCCTCACTCATCTGTCCTCACTCCCCTCCCACACTTGTTCCACCATGCTACTACCTCCATCTGCACTCCACAAATTGAAAACACACCAGCTTTGCCTCCCTCTCTTCATCCCAACACAATCCAGTCCTAGTCAGAAGGTCCTGCTTTTTCAGACTAGCAGCAGAGAGTTATACCCTCTGCAAACAGCAGGGATTTATTAATGTAGTGATTTACATTCACCTAAAGGTGTGCTACTACATGGAAAATTGTTAAGGGGTCAAGCAGCAAGCTAGCAAACCCAGGGTTCTAACAACCTGAAAAGGTTCTGTCCATTGGCTCCAGAGGGGTGAGGCACAAGCACTGCTCCCTCCTGGAAGCTCTCTTGGTTTCTGAATGGTGTGGACACTGCAGGAGGCAGCTCAGTGATAAAGAGAGGGTTGTGACAAAAAGCCAGAACAGGGTCCTGAGCTCTGACAAAGACTCCTCTGGATATGGGGGGAATAAAGAGTGGTCATGAAATGAATCTGATCGGTTTTTCCTTCAGCTAATAATTCTCTACATTCAACCTTAATGCAGTCCTAGCAATGTCCTCACTTGAAAGTTAGGACCTTTATGTTCTCTCCCTGCTTCCTAGCATCACCAGTTTTAGCATTTATTAACAATCTTTTAATTGCCAAAGAACAGTACAACATGCAGATGGCATTGCCCAGAGAGCAAAATCAGGGAGAATCAGACTCTTCCTTTACAGAAAGGTGCTGCAAGATCCAGCTTCCTCAGGAGAATATTAACTAATTCCTGTAACACATCTATACCCAGGCCTGAGCTTTGGGATGCCTGCAAGCTTCCAGGAACACAAACAGCTCCTAAAGGTTTGCAACAGCCAGGGCAGCTGTTGTTCATGGTCAGCTGTGCTCTGCTTGGGTCAATCCTGCAAGTGCCAGGCCAGCAATGAGCTCTCCAGGCACTCTCTGTGCCTCACCCTGGGGAAGCATTCATCTGAGACTGAGTGACAACAATGAGCTGGACCTTCCCCTCTGGTAGTCTTATTTCTGTTCTAATCACTGTTTCTTTCATCTCAGACATGACTGTTCTATGGAAGTGAAAACATCCGTGTTTAGCATGATTTGGGACTTTTTATATTAGTCCATAAATGTCCTTCACAGTGATGCTGTAAGGCCCCAAGACAAGTGATCTCTTAACTTGGGTAGTCTGTGATTCAGGAAAATATTTTCTTCAAAGGAAAGCATCAGGACGACTGGAGAAAGGATCCCAGGTGCAGTGATAGTGACCAAGGCAGAGAATTAATTATTTAACCTCTCTAAACCAGCTGAGCTCATAATTTCCCCCAGGCTTTGCTTTAATACCATTTTTTATAACCCACAGAACAAAGGTTATAAATAAAACAGCCTTGGAGCTCAAGCTAATATTCCACATTTGGACCAGGCAAATTATATTTCGCAATGTACTGGCCTGCACATTTTGTGTTAGTGCTTCTCAGCAATGGCACTGATACATGCCAAGCAGCATGGCATGTACAAACATTCCTGTGGCACTGTCTTCCTAGGAAAGGGGTGAGAGGGGACTGGGAGATGGCTACTTCAGATATGCTTTATACCACTTTTCTACTTGAGCCAGCAGACAATCCCACAACCCACATGGAAAAATCTTCACTGTACTTGAAACTGAAATTTAAATTATTTCAGCTAATAGTGTATGCTTTTAGCTGCATCTATGCCCATCTGGCTGTAGCCACAGCACCCTTCAGCCATACAGGGACAGTTTGTTTCAGTCACAGTGGATATGAGCACAGAAATTGCTGCTATGGGCAGGCTCCAATGCAGGATGAATTACTGCCTCTCCCTCAGCAGCAGCAACAGAAACTTCCACAGTGGTTCTGCTCTGTATGCAGCAGGAAGATAAGGTCCTATTAAGCACAGCAAGTTTTATTCCTGTGAATTTCAGTGTAATTCTTGATTTTACCACTCCAAGCAACTCCCTCAGCGCTCAGGGCTGGAGCCAACGCCATGACCCATTCCTGCCCCCTCAGCCACAGGGACCACACAAACCACGGGTGACATGGAGTGAAGGAAGGAGAGGCAGGAAGGGGCACGTCTGTCACTGCTTCTCCAGATGACAGCATGCTTCCCTTTCCTCTTCACACACTGCCAGAGCCTGGCTTGGAGTCATGGGGCTGAACAAATGGCACCCGCTGGTTTTGCCAGCTCCCAGCAGGATTCCTTCCCCCTCAGCAGGGAAAAATAATATCCACATAAAAATATCCACAAGGAAAAGCAGCCTCATTTGTCACTACTGCAGGTTTCCTTTACAAGGAATCCCAGATTTCCTTATCTTTGCTCTCTTACCTTTAGAGGGCCTTGTGACATGGCGGATCCCCTGGGCCTCTCCCACTTCTTCTCATGGCGAGTTCCACCTCAGCCTGGACTGCGGCGATAGAGGAAGGACAAGTGGCTCCATGAGGGACATGGCTGACATGGCACATTTCCCATCAGAGGCAATGGGGCACAGCCAGAGGTGGTGACAAGCCCCATCCATGAGTGATGAGGCAAGAATCCTGCCAGCAGGCCAGGGCCTTGGCGGGCTCATGGCTGAGGGCAGGGCTTTACGGCTCAGGGCTGAGGGCAGGGCCTCAGCGGGCTCATGGCCGTGCAGGGCCTCAGTGGGCTCATGGCCGTGCAGGTCTGAGGGCAGGGCTTGTGGCTAAGGGCAGGGCTTGTGGCCATGCAGGGCCTCAGCTGTAGGCCCACAGTCCCGAGGGAATGACAGGGACAGCACCAGGACAAACACAAACAGTCCTGGGCCAAGGTGGCCCAAGGTGCCTGGCAGCAACAGGCAGGGCTGGTGATGCCGTAGGTCCCATGACTGTTCAGGGCCTTAAAACTGCAGAAAATGCATCAGAGTATTCATTATGAATCTTAAGAATTTCTCACATCATCCAAGTCTAATTAAAGTTCCCATTGGTTGCATGGCAAGACACAGCTAGGTGTGTATGTGACAATACCACCAAAAATAGGAGATGGGACTTGTCCTGGTAGACAGGAGAGAGTAAACCTGGGTTGTGTGAAAAAGTAGCAGCAAAATTCTGTGAAGTTGTCCCTTTACTTACCAGCCCACACTGGGAAAAAATGCTAGTCATCCATTTTGGACCAATCTGTGATTTTCAAATGCATCTTTATTGATAAGTTGATTAAGCTCTAGTCTGAACTTTATTTTACAAGAACCTGCAGCTAACCGACACAAAAAAATTACCATCATTACCTTGTACAATACTAGCACGAAAACAAAAATGCCACAATTCAGTTGAAAGAATTGTAAAAGAACTAAATTAAATCGTAAACTCTACACATAACAAACAACTGTGATTAGTCCCACGTGTCATTTATAAACCCAGCAGCGAGAGGGGAGGACTGAACACAAAACCAAGCACCCCAGATGCCAACTCTTTCTCCCCTGAGTGTGCTTAACCACGTGCTTGGCATGAACAAGTGGGACAGCAGCAGAGAGATGCACACCATCTGCCTGTGTCTTCTCTTTTATCCTAGAAAGCCTCCTGGGTCTGTTCTCTGCTTCAGAATATTCAGAGCTTCCTAAAACAAGAGATTGATGCAGATTTGCACCCAAAGGATGTGAAGAAAGCCTGGCAGGTGAAGAAGAGCAAGTCTACAAGAGAGGACTGAGCAGTGCAGGCAGAAACTGAAGTTACCTAAGTAGGTCCAACTCATCCAAACACATCTAATCCAGATGAACACAGGATGGAACAGCAAACCTGAAGTTCAGGATGTAATATTGGAGTATTATGCCACCCACTTCATCATCTGCTCCCTCATTTTCTGTCTGCCCATGCTGACTACTCTGTCTCATCCTTTGTGGTTCCTCCCTTCTCTCCCATTCTTCTGGCACTTCCCACCCCACACAGGCAGTGACCCTCCTGCCCCACCACGCTGCCCTCCCTGACCTTCACACAGTTCTGCCAGGAACTCCCACTTGACACTGCCATCAGCTCTCCTGCCTCGTACACCCCCACCTAACAACAGTCAAAGAAGGCTGAAACCTGATTTCCTGTTCCCTACACTCAGAGGAGCACTCATCTTGATTTCTCATTCCTGAGGAACACAGGGAATGGTGATCTAATTTAAAGATAAGTAAATGGAGCAAATGCCTTCGACTTAATTTAGAATTTACCTGTATTCTCCATCCTTCTCTTTTCCTCCCTCTTGGTCCATCTCTTAAATGTAGGAATGTTTACAGTAGTTCAGGCCTCATTCTCTGATTTTTAGGTAAGACCCCAGAATTTTCCTGAAAGTCAGCTCCCTCTCCAAGACCCATTCCTTTATCATGGCAGTAATGGGAAAATCTGCTGTTTGTGCCACTGGGAAGAAACTGCTTTGGCATGACAGCATAAGGCTTGCACAGGACAGCACCCATCTGACACCCTTCTAACAACAACAGTGGCTTGAAACAAAATAATGTAACAAAAAAATCTACAGATAATCTATTCCCTTTTCCCTTCAAGTCTAAAAGAACCTCTCTTGTGACATAGAGAGGCACTGTTACCCAATCACAAAAAGCCAACAAAACACATGTGGCAGTGACTGATTTCCTATGCTTGTGCACGTGGTGCAAGGGCTGTACAGGGATAAGACATGGAAGGGAAGGCTAAACCCACAGGAATTCTGCCATCTTCAAATCTGCAGAAGACTGGTACAAGGACAACACTGATAGATAATTTTCTGTGTTCACCAAAAACAAGACCACTAGTAGTTAGTTGCCTTAATGCACAGCAAGGGTGACTAAAGTTAGGTATCAGGAAAAGCAATCTCACTTGTAGGCTAGCTAGGAACTGAACAGACAATCTCAGCAGCCTCCAGGATCTTCCTCAGTGAAGTTCAGTACAAACAAGTTTGATGAGCAGCCATGGTGGACATGTTTGGGATATTCAGTCCTGTCTCAGAGATGGTGTGGGCTCTTGAGGTCCTTTCTAGCCCTGTGCTTATGAGTTTATCAGTTGACTACACTGAAAAGAACAGAAGGGTCATTTTTCTGTCCAGCTGTTGCAATTAAACCAACAAAGGAAAAAAAAATTGCAGAATCTTTCCTTCCTTTCCCCGACCTTCACGTCTCACAGCTGAGGAGTTCCCAGCCCTCAGAGTAAGCCCTTCTAATACTGATGGACAGAGCTACCAGCCCTTCTAATACTGATGGAAATGATGGGAAACACAATATCCTTGGAACAATTCACAGGCAGCAGTGGGAGTGAGGACTGTCAGCACAGGACAGCCTTGTGTGGGCAGAGTGAAGTGTTTCACAGCTCACTGAATGGGAACCATGGACAAGACAGGACAAGGTCAGTGTTCAATACATGGCATGCCTTCTTCATCCAATGAAAGGGTCACAAGAAAATGGCCATCCTGCCCAGTCACTCTCCTGGAGCTTCACTACACTGGCTTGTCTAGCAGCCTCCAGCACTAACTACTTCCAGCTGTGGCAAGAGAAGAATTGTGAACAGTGGAGTTTCCCCACCCCCCAGTGTGGAACCTCTTGTTAATCTTCAAGTTCACCCTGTCCCCCTACCCTGACTCCCCTCAATTTAAAAAATAATGGTTATAATTAATGCGTGGAAGCTGATGACATTGTGCATGTGGTTCACTTCCAGTTCTCTTTTTCTCTTCTCATGCATCCTCCTCCTGCCTCTCCAGCAACCCCCTCCCAGCCAATCCATTCCATCAGTCCATCCAGCCTGCATGCCTGGGGGGCTGCTGCTCACTTGCCATAGACGCTCTCATCGCTGTAGGCCACATAGAGAAAATAGTCCTCCTCGTGGTTATCCTGCCAGGGACAAAGGCACAAAGTGAGGAGCCAGAGCTGCAAACTCACTGCAGGTGAGAAAGCCCAACCCAGAGATCATTGTAACACGAACTTCTCTTTCACTGTTCCTTTCTGTTTACATCAAAGGCTTCCCTTCCCAAGACCTAAGAGAACTCTGGCCACAGCTCTGCTTCTCCAGACAGGCAGGACACATTTCTGTACACAGGGAATTGACCTGAGGAGCCAGGCTGTGTTGCAAGCATGCAACAGAAACAGCTCTGACTGTTCACCAGTATCTCAGCAGTGGTATGGTCTCAAGATCAAGAGACTTGGAAGGATTTAACAAGTCAAAAATCACCTCTAGATTGTAGTTTTAATTTTTCAGAACACTTTGACAAGTGGCTGTATTTCTAAGTCCTGTTTACATATGGGCACTAGAGCTGGGATGTTAAGTGACTACACTGACACAAAAATTCTGCAGAGTTCCAGCAACAGAGATCTGACCTCAGCTCTGGACAGTCACTTTCCTTGGACGTGTTCAGATTTGGAAAGCACCCTGCCTGTGTTATCCTTTATTATCTTCATCAGTACACAGACTGATGAAGTGCCCACTTATTGTCAAAAAGTGACAGGCCAAACAAGGCTCACAGCACCACGCCAGAGCTCTTTCATCAAAACACCCAGCAGAAGGAGAAATCAAGGAGAAATCAATCCAGGCTGCAAACCACCCATGATATAATGGCTACAGAACTGAGAAATATGGGCATCCAATATGCCTTTAAGGTTGATCAAATAACACTGCTGAGTAGAAACAGTGGGCAGCAATGCTCACAGCATCCTACATAATCCTCACTTATACAGCACAAGCGAGGAAAAAGTAATTTTAGACAAAGAATAAGTGCTCCCTAAGAAAGTATTTACAGACAGATGGATGCCCACTGATACTGGCCCTTTTACTGGCTTTTTACTTTTAATGGCTAAAAGGAAATCTGTTTTGTATACACAGCAACACCTATGTTCTCCACCCTCCCCAGTCCAATCCTTCATCTGAAAATGAAGTGGTTTCTTTCAATACTTTGTTGAAGTAGTAGGACCAATATAGCACTGCTGGGACAACTATTTGCCAAAACCCTTTCAACTAGCAAACAACCAGCTGAATTGATAAGGCTCCCGAGGCTCCTAACTGGGGGAAAGAACTCCCCTGACCAGAGAGTCCCTGTGTTCAGGCATCTGTGACCAAGCTGAAAGCACTGACACTTCTGGACGTTGTTCCTGCCAAGAGAAGGCCAGAGCAAAGGGGCAGGCTTACCTCATAGAGCTGGCCCATGGTAGCACTGGTGGGAGGGATGGTGTTATTGACAAAGAAGAACAAAGCATCCTCCGGCCTCAGGTGGATCCGCTTCCGGATCAAGAAGTAGAACTGACCAACTGAAGAGAACAAAGAATGACTTAGATTGCAGAAGGAATGTTGGAGGGGTTTATTTTTGTATTTTAACCCTAACCATGGCTGTTTTCTTTTGGTGGTGGAACTCACATGCTGTATATAAAAAGTAGGGGGAAATGAACAATGTGGGGAAAAAGCAATAGAAGAAAGCAATAACTTCAAGACTGTAACCACATGAGCAGCCAAGCCACTCAGAGCCAGCAGTTTCTCAGGTACACATCTCATGCCATGTCCCTTCTAAATCCACACTCCACCTAGTATGGTATGAAATGGTCTGCTGAGGGGATTGGTGGAAAGGCCTTTAACTAGCTTAACCTTTAAATCCTTCAGATCAAAGACACCTTACAGAATTTAGCCTTGGTGTAAATGATTATACCATTCCTGAAAAACAGAATCCTTATTATTTACTTGAACTACGTTGCACAAGAAAGTTTCTCACAGCCCATCAAATACTGCAAGAAGAAGAAGAAATGCTGTTCCTTTAACTCATTCATGTTCTCACATAAAACCAGATATAATCACACTCAAGATCACCATGACCATTCAGAAAAAGAACTCTGCAGCTATGACTACAGCCATAGGGGTGGAAAAGCATGAGACTATTGCAAGAACTTGTTTCTTCCTGCAACAAGAGTACAGCCTCTGCCAACTCTGCAGCTAGGTCACCATTGACTGGTGATGATGACACTGCCCATGATACACAATTTAGTCACTGTTGTCATGGTTAGAACTCAGCTGTGGCACGCTAGCTGAGCCAGTGAGATACCTCAAAAGAGCTCAGAGAATTCTGCATGTTGTAATCCAGGCTATAAGGTGTCAGTATAACAAGGACAGCAGATAAACGACACGTTGAGCCTCTCTGGGTATTTTCCTTGTGCTGATCACAGAGTAAAAAGCACTTCTGAGACCCTCTCACTGAAAATCAGGGAGAAAGGAGATAGATCTTGTTACCTGTGAGGTCAGAAGGCACGAGATACTTTCTTTTGTCTAAGTCAGGTACTCTGGCTTTGGGAGCTTTTTCCACAATTACCTGGAAAGGGAGAGAGTGAAAGCAAGAAACAGATGATGAGTATCATAAACCAAAATGGCCCAAAAAGCATCAGTGGATAAGGATATTTATTACCCTTGGATGGTGCTACCAGGCCTTTAGGTATTTAATCTGTAACAAAGAGAAAACACTAAAGAACACACAGGTGAGGTGACTTGAAGAAGAACAGAAGACAACTTAAAATCACTCCCAGGCGCTGTGCTGGGAGCCCAGGGCTCCAGCAGTAAGCATGGTGAATGAAAAAAAGAGTCCAGAACAGACATAAAAATAAACCATAATGGCTGAGGGAAAAAAAAAATTAGGACACCTTGATGTACCCAATTCAGGTTAATTTTGTGTGAAGAAGCTGTCAGGAGGCTAATACAGGAACACAAGTAAGTTAAACTGTTTCCAGGTTACTGTTCCAAACTGCCTTGCACAAAATCAGCCCTACTCCCAGTAGTCCCACATCCTAATTTCTACTTTCACCAGTACCAACTGCTCTAGAATGAAGGAAAGTAATTAAAGAGAAAATTCAGTTCTTTGAGGATTTTTTTTTAAATTTTCAGTTCTTCAGGAGTTATCATCTACTCTGCAATTCCTATCCTTTATTATCCATATTTCACATAGCTATGGACATTTCCTTAATTATACAAACAAACAATAATTGACACCAGCCTACCATCTGGGCAACTGGACCCACAGAGACCTCTGACACAAAATACTAACTTCCTTATATTTTAACACAGAAAAATACAAAGCTCAGCAGCTTTAAGATCAAACAGAACAAGAGGTCTTCTGCTAAAAGATAATTTTTGTTAGCAGAGCTAGGCAAAATATTTACCTCAGAAGCAGGAAGTATTCCAAAGTCACCTGACCTCTTTTTCCATTGAAACCTTTGGAATTACTGTGTTTGTGCAGAAAAAAATTGCAGGCTTTTTCTTTTTTTTTTGTGATATGTATTTTGAACTGGTAGAAGATACATCACGTTTCAATCTATTGCTGTTCTGCAGTGGCCATTCTGACCTCCTAAACTAAATCAAAAGCTGGATTTTCTGAACCTCCTAAACTTTTTAATTTCCTTAGACCCCATAATTGTAAATCCTCCACCTGAGACACTGTGGGACTAATTTCTATGGGTTCCATGCTCCCATAGGTCTTTGGCAACCCAAATCAGTAAATACAGAGAAAAGGTTGAGCTGCTGGGGACTCAGCCTTCCTGGGAAGCAAAATGCTGTTGCCTCACAGTGAGGCACCATGCCAGAACAAAATGTTATCAGGAGCTTGGTTTATTTAGCCTGGACACAGTGCTGTGCTAACCTGAATCCTTCTAGAGCCAAATGAGTGTCTGCAAAATAACTCACACCAGGAAGGAACCAACCAGGACATCTCTGAGCTCCACCTGAGTGTGGCCAACACAGCCAAACCCCCTGAAATTACCAGGTTTGGTTTTAAAATAGAAACATGGTTGCCTCAGCTACTTCTAGATTTTCAAGTACCTATATTAGTAGAAGGCACACAAGCTCCTTCAGGCAATGTGAGGCAGGACATGCATTTCTGTACAAGCTGCAGTTGGTAAATGCTGTGAGGGAAGGGCAGTACCACAGTCTCACTGAACAGCAACAGCACTTCTCACGTTTTTTACCAGCACAGCCAAACGAGACAGTATCTAACAATAAACTGCAGTGAGGAGAAACCTTTAGTTCTTGCCTCCAATTAAAAAAACTATGACAAGCCAAACTGCTTGCTGTGACTACCCTGACTTGGAGGGGGTGGTGGAAAGCAGGGGGATTGTAGATTGGTTTTTAGATAATAAAGGAAAAGAAGCCATGCCTATGAGAACAAGGTGAGTGTTGGGGTTTCTAAGCTCCTAGGAAAGATTTAAATCAGATCAGCACTGATTTAAGAGATCTTAAGCAAAATCTCCCTCCTGCAAAGATGCAGGGAAGGAACAGAGGTACTCTGCTAATCTGTCTGGCAGCTGTAGTCAGCTTGCTGGATAATGCAGGTTAGCTCTTCTGAAGCACTAAACCCTTCACACACATAAAAAACCCTACAAGGTAAATCCTGAGGGTAGAATACAGACTATCTACGATTGTGTTGTGGTTGAGTGGCGACTGTGACAATGCAGGGCAGCAAAATCTCATCGAGATGCTGAGATGTATCACTGCAGTGTAGGCAGCCAAAGGGATGACATCTTCAAGGATCCTGCTGTCAGGAAGGGCAGACACAGAGTGATGTGAAGAACAGACTGCTGCATTCATTTCTTTGCATGCAGCCCCGACTGAAGGCTATCCCTGATAATTCACATCTGGGCCTTGCCGTGCACAATTTCCCATTGTCCTGGTTTTCTTCACAAAAATCTGCTGCTGCCTGCCCGATCTTGAGCTCCTTTACCTCCTGCCATCCTGGACCTCATCCTGGGCTCCCCACAGGGCTCTCCCTGACACATTTGTCATGGCCTGCTGTGCAATCTGCCACATGAATCCCCCATTTACACCTCGGAGCGCTCGGCACGAACACCCAGCCCCATCCCCTTCAGGCGGCCCCGCTGCTCGCCCGACCCATCTGTGCCAGGGCTCCCCAAACCTGCGAGAACATCGGCACCCCGATACCGACTTTAAAAAACTTTCTCAAGTCTGTTTGAGGGGCACTCCCAAGATAAAAAATAATGTTAGCCTGCAGGGAAAACATGGGGTGTAACTGTTCTCCCTTTGTTACTGGTTTTAGGGGAGGGTCCCAGTTTTTTTTAATACACTATATTTGGGTAGTAAATCTAGGGCAGACCTCTCTAGTGGAGGTGGTAAAAAAGAATACTCGCAAAATGTTTATTAAAAAGGAAAAAACACTCTACACTTAATTAGATTTGTCATTTCTTTTTTTTTTTTCCCAATAATTATTCGGAATTATGAAGCCAGAAGTTTCCCACAGGCACTCCAAAAGGGCCTAAGAATGAGGAAGCAAAATTTAGCCAGATGACCTTGCATTCCAAATGACATTTTCTCCAAAGGATGATTATACAGGAGGGCAAAGGATTGAGAAGTATCATTTTTTTTTTGCTCATGCAAAGGAAAAGAGCAAGGCTATATCGAAAAGACAAGCCAAGCTGAAGTAAAATAAAAATACCAGGGAGGTACGAGATGCCCCGGATGCAGAGCATGTTTGGTACGGAGAGTACCCGGCTAAGCCACTCACCGATCTCCATTCTCACGGCAAAAAGGGGGAGCTCCTTCCCCACTCACCCCCACGCATCCAGAAAAAGATCGGCAGCGTTCCCACTGTGGAGTTACTGCGGCTGCCGGGGAAAAAGGGGAATTCCGCCCGCACCCACCCACCCACACTGCAGCCCCTCAGGAACGGCCCCAGCTTTGCGCTGCGGACAAAAGGGGACTGGAATGAGACCAGCGAGATCACCATCCTCGGTACTAAAATAAATTCCTGCAAAATAAGGCGAGCAGCAGCCGACACCGGCGCGGAAAACAAAGGCGGCCGA
>VXBS01005887.1:60389-104632 GCA_013400255.1 Sitta europaea
CCCCCCGAGCCGTGACGTCACGCGGAGGCACCCCGCCATCCGAGCCGCGCTGTGACGTCACGGGGGGCACGGCGCTGCCGCTTTCTCGGCGCGTTCTGTTCGCCCAAAGATTTATTGCCCGGCAATACGTAAACAAACACATAAATATTTTAAACCCAATATTTTTTTTGATTTTTTTCTTCTTCCGCAGCGTGACTCAGGGGTTACGAGCGCGGTGCCGGCCCTGCGGGGACGCGGCGCGGGGTCCCCCCGGTGAGACCCGAATGCCCCCGCTGGCCCCAAGGAATGTGACCTGAGCTCTCTGTGGCTGCGAGATGTCACACCAAAAAAATAAAAGTAAGAGTTGTTTGTTCCCGGACTGTCCCCGTGGCTCGCTGCCTCGTCTGTAGGTCTGGGTGGCAGAAAGCTGCCGTGTGATGTGTCACACCAGAGGCGTGCTGCAGACTGCAGACGGATAAAGGCAACTGTCTGCACACGAGCCAAATCAGCGAGACAGCTTTGGCCCAGCTACTCAGCTGGCACATACAATATCTGGGTTTTTTCCCCCAAGAGCAGATCGACTCACAATTATTCACTGATGAGCAGGTATTAATCAATGGCTCAACTTGCTCAAATGAGGACAAAAATCAATTGCTGCTACCCTAGGGACAATGAATTGGATTGTATTAAAGTATTTTTCCTTTGCATACTTTACTAGAGGAAGCAGAATTTTGCCAAGGCTGATCTTTTATCTGTGCAGGTGTTTTAGCTGTAGTAGAACATGAGTGGAACAGCCAGATGCATAAGGGATTCCCCATGGCAACCCCAAAGTCAGAGGTAAAAAAGACCCAGGTTTCCTAATTCAACCCCGTGTTGACTGAGGATGAACAGGGGTAGGAAAAGGCGTGTTGGGGTGGGATTTTTCTCACCTGAATCACAGCACCTACTTTTGGATGGCCAAAGTGTGTCTGCAAAAACTGGCAGGTCCTTTGCTTTCTAAGCTTTCATTACTGGTACTTTCTTTAATACCAAATACTTTAATTTAGTATGGGGAGCTGAGACCTCCTGCTAATGGTCAGTTAATGTCTGAATCTCCCAAGGATGAAGCAGCCCACAGTGGGAAGTGTCCCAGCCTTCACAAGTTTGTGTGCATTTGTACAGGAAGCACCATCAACACGTTTCTGTCTAGACATGTAAACACTCTCCCATAGTTGCCAGGTGCTGTCAGAGGAGCTCAGAGGGGTGAGTCAGAACAAAAACATTATTTTTTGCAGTTCCATACCAAATAGATAGGATTGAAGAGACCCCGGGGTTTAGCCCCAAGGAAGAATCTGTTTTCATGGCATTAAACCTTCATATAAAGCCTGTGTTTGGCCTCCTTGCTTCCTAACTACACAGCAGTTGGTGAGGTGTGCTGAAGGTCTGTAGTGATGTCTCTTCCTCAAGGACAAAAGAGAAGAAGTTTTCTAGCCTGTTTCACCTAAGCCACCAACATATTCTGGCAGTTTGAACAGACTGATGTCAAACTCCTCTCCTCCTGTGAATTGCTGTTTTAATCCCCAGGACTGCTCCCAAGGCAGCCAAGAGAACATCTGGTTTTATTTACTCATGACAAATCAGAAGTGCCCGGGTTTTTTTCCTGCTCTGATGCAAAGACAAGGCCCAGTGGGTGGATTGCTAGGTGACTTCTCCCCAGCAGCCCCCTGACTGAACCCTCTCTCAGCCCTGGATGTGCAGCCCCAAGACTTGCTCCTCCTGCTTCCCCACTTTGTCAGGCACCGAATTCCCTCAGCTTCAATAATAACAATAACGTCACTGGCAAAACAGGCAGGAAGATGATACATGCAGCAACACTGACAAACACCTAAACATCTGACTGAGGGTTGTTAAAATGTCAGCCCATGGGCATGTGACAAACCCCAAGTTTGCCAGAGGGAGGAACTGGAAATGGTGTTGGCTAATTTTCCTACCCTGGACTGCCAGCACAAAGTGCTCCTTCACAGACTGTCAAAACAATATATTTTTTCTTAACCTAGAGTGTCAGAACAGCTCTGAGCACGTACTGTACTGCTGTGTCTGCAGGTCATGTGGGTGCTTTCTACAAGGGATTTCCCAAGTGTTGCCAGTGCTGCAGCCACAGGAGCAGGAGACAAAAATATTAGCACAGAATCTGGGGGCAGGGTTTGCAGCCCGTGCTATACACTCCTCCTACTTACAACTCTGGACTCCCTTGGATATTTCTTTCACTATTCCCTCCCCTTGGGCAATTTATGCCCCTACAGACTTTTTTTTTTTTTAAATCTTTAGTGTGGACTCTGCATATCAAAGTCTCTTTTGTCAGAAAATCTGTGCTTCGTGACCTGATGGTGATTAAACCACGGATGTAATAGCTGAAGGCACTTGTGATTCTGCCACCCATGGCACAGTCCCTGCCTGGGGTTCCTCCTGTGCCCCTCGTGACTGGTCACCAGTTTCTCTTGGCACTGGATCCTTCCCAGCCAGTATGGGCACATTGGGCTGGGGTGAGGGCACGGGGTTAGTCACTCCCAGTAAACAATGTCTAATTGTCCAAATGTTTTCCTTTCCTCTAGGAAAGCACTCTGTATTGTCCATGCTGGGCTGCTGTCTCGCTGCTCTATTTTCTACAATTACTTTTTTTTTTTTTCTTTTAAAAACACAAAAAATAAAGCTCTTTCTTACCATACTTCTTCTATGGCCCAGCTTCAGCTAAAGTTGCTTACAGGCATAGGAATGGTGTCGTGAGGAGAATGAGGAGCAAAATCACAATTGCTGCAGCAGTAAAGGACAACACCCCAGGCTTGCCAAGCAGAGTTTGAGACCTTTGTTCCAGCCGGGGGTTGGGAGTGGCCTCTCTGGGGGGACATCGCTGTTCCTGTGAAAACAAAGCACCGACAGTGGGGCCAGTGGGGTGTTTCTGAAAGCCGGTTTTTCTCCAGTACTCCGTGTTTCAGGGGAACCTAAGGGTGGCACTGTTACCAAACAAGTTAAGATTTCTTTTAGGAGGAGCCTGTGCAGCGGTGTGGGAAGGGAAATTGCTTTAAAGAGGTTTAATCCCTGAAATGGATAACGGATGACAGGCAAGCTATGGGTGATGCCCATGTGTTAGAAAAACAAATTACAAATTTAGGGACTGATGGGCTTCAGTGCTTTTAGACAAGAGACAGAAATTTGTCGTTGAGACCTGGAAACAAAGAATTCGGAATTTATAAACCACAAAGACACTTTCAGAAACTGGAGATGAAGGAGAAACTAACAATTACTGAGATTCTCTCTATCTGGGGAAAAGAAATAAATAATAAAAAGGCTAAAAATGTGGATTAATTAGCATTAGAAGCAATAAATAAATAACAATAGGTGATAGAATCTAATTAATGAACTATGTAGTCTGTAAGCCAATGAATACTAATTTCTTTGCTCATATGTATAAATAGTTAAAGGTTTTGATAACTGGCATGTTCTGTGGAGCTATTCCCATGTACCCTAACACTAAATAAAGTAAGGTTGACTTTCTACCCTAACAAACTGGTTAAAGAGTTTATTTCCCAAATTTTGGTGGCAGTTTCTGGTACCCCAGATGGGACAACTCAGTGGACCAGAGGAAATGTCAGCACCCCAGTGCACATCAAAATATTTTGGGGGTAATCTTCCCATTTCCTGGTCTGATGAGGAGACTACTCTGCCCCTTGTGGGAAAAAGAATACAAAATTACTGAAGATATTTTTCCTCCCCACAAATTGCACTAATAGAAAGTTTGCAGTGTGAGGCTTAGAGGTTTTTCAAATGTTCACCAGCTTGGGTTTTGGGAAAGGTTGTAAAAGTTGTAAAAAGATTGTAAGAGGTGATAGAAAGCTTGTAAAAGGTTTTGAAGGTGTTAAAAGGTTTTTTCCCTGAGGGTAGAGACAGCACTGATGCAGTTCAACACTCACCTTCTCCTGGCTGCCTAGTCCAAGCTTTTACAGATGGGCCACACCTTCATCCAGTTTCATTAATATTTCTGCATGGTTCAGCATAATTGTATTGACCAGGAGAGATTCACAAATTATTCAGTCTGAGAAATGGCTTGCATGTTTTAAATGGTCTTACTTCAATTGACCTGGTTTTGACAGCAACATTAGGAATTAATAAATGATACTGTATGAATGCCTTGAAAATATGACTGAGCTTTATTTCAGAGGTCCTGTTCTTGCTCCTCCCCTTGTTTGATCTGCTGGTGTATATATAATATTTTTTCTTTCAGATATAAGAGCTTGTGACTGCTATTTCAGAAGTGCTGTATATCCCATTCAGAACCAGACTCTGTTCATTCTATGTATCCTGCAGGGATACATAATGTACACTGTACATACAGTCTGTATGTATGCTGTCTTTCATTTACATGCAGATTGTCTCCATTTTTTTTTCTTTTAATTTACTATAAATGGTTGGCAATTTCCAATGCAAATTATCTGAAGGAGGTGTCAGAAAGAGCCATTACACTACGCTAGATCTGAAAATATTTGGAATTTTAGCTGCAGGTTTCTCCCCCTTTCTCAATTGACTAAGGAAGTTAATCTGAGGTTCTTAAACCCCTGCTCACCTGACTCAGTCCCTGCATGCAACTCTCCTGTATTATTTTCTGTCAGGTGTTGCTGTGGCAAATAACAAAACACAAATTTCTCTGAAAACTGTGGAGAGATGATCTGACTCCAATTTATTCAAACAAATGACCCCTTTTATACATTTTGGCCAGACCACTGTGATTGGTGAGAGAGCAACAGAACTTTTCACCCACATTGGCCAAAAAGAGGGACATCAAAGTCCAACCCACAGAAAGAATTCCAAACAAAGATTTCGTTACAGAAACAAAAACCTGATGTTTATGTTCAAGCTGTGAGAACGAGCTCCAGAAACCCAAAACATCAGGAAGAAACAGATCTTAGAAAATCAGAATCTGCAGGCCTGGAACAACCAGACTGCAGTCAGGTAAACCCAGACATCAGTGTCCTGGCAGGGCTGGCTGGGCATCCTTGCCCTCGGCCGGCGCCTGCGGCTTCTCCTCTGGCACTGGCTCCAGGTCTGGCACCTTCTGGCCCGCCTTGGCCACTGTGAACCTGCTCATGTGCAGGGCTTCCTCGTACACCGGGGGCGTGTCTGGGGCCGAGGGGGATGGAGTGCCCTGGGCAGCACCGGGGGAGTGTGCCACGGCCAAAATCCTCCTGGCAGCTGGCCCGAACACCGAGTGCAGAGCTGCGAGAGAAGGACCAGAGCTGTTTGCCTCGTCCTCAGCAGAGGATTAGAGCAGGGCAAGGCCATCCACAGGGCACAGGCTGTTCTCTTCACACAGCCAGAATGTTTTCCTTTCCCTGCTCCTTCAGTCTTCCCTAAAAGGAGTGTGTGTGTGTGAAATCCCACCAGCAGCACCCCACGATTCCTCTCCCCTGAAATGCCACTGGAACCTGGAGCTGCCCCTACCCAGGCCAGACACATCTCAGAGCCGAGTGCCTTTCCCCTGCTCTGGCAGCCTCGGGGTGTCCCCAGCTGGGCTGTGCAGTCAGCCCTCCCTCCACAGGGTGCTGGGGTGCCCTGCTCTGCCAGGCTCACTCACAGGTGATGGTGCTCTGCAGGGTGCTGTCGTGGTCAAAGGCAATGACGGTGACCTCGTAGGGCTGGGGGCCCGACTCGTCCCCAGGCTGGTGGCACTGGAAGCAGCACCTCACACAGACAGAGACCAGGGCACAGAGCAGCAGGAGCCCCCCGACCACCAGCACCAGCCTGCAACGGGAGGGGACACAGAATCAGGACAGAAGACACCTCCTCATGTCTGAGTGCTTACAGCAAGGTTGACCTCAAAGCTAAGAGAAGCCACCTGGGGCTTTGTCCAGCTCAGGCATGCAGATCCAGCATCCCCTCCAGGCACTTGTTCAAATGCTGCACCATCCTCAGGGCAACCATTTTTTCTCCTGTCTAATCAGACTTTTCCTGCCTCCAGCTTGGTCAGCCACCTTATGTGCTTCTACTGAGCACCTCTGAGAAGTCTCTATCTTCTCTCAAGATCTCCCTTAGGTATTGGAAAACTGTAATTACTTTGTCCCCTTAGCTTCCTCCAGGCTGAAAAAAACTGGTTCTTTTTACTTGGCTTCAGTTTGCCAACATCTCTTTTGTACTAGGGAACCAAAACTAATTATTCCAGACATCTTGTTATGAGTGACAAGCAGAGAGGAAAAATTTGATCTTGCAATCTTCTGGCATACCCTTATTAATTCAGCCTTCTAGATGTTCAACAACTACCATCCTTTTTCATCTCATCCTGGTGGGAATGACTAAGAAATCAGACAGAACTTACTTTAAAAATCAGTCTTTTAAAAGGCATATTGTGCCATGAATTATTAATAGTGTTCATGTGACTAAATATGTGGAATTAAAAAGGAGGCTGGTGGATCAACTTTTGTTAAGACAGTGAGATATCTGAGGGGTTGCCTTGCTCTTGTAGAGCTTTAGAGAATCCCAGGGAAAAGGAGGGGGTGGCATCACTCTTGAGCAGGTCACATTAAATCCCACCCTTTGCTACTGGAATTGTCTAGAGATGCAGATATTTGGAGTAAACTTGTTATCTTACCAGATATACCACAGACGGTCCCATTCTGTCCCTGAACAGCTGAAGAGAAGAGGGTACAAGAAATAGTTATCCCCAGAACACCAAATAAATGTGAATATCCCTTCTCCATCTCCCCTCATGCTCCTCCTCACTGTCCAGATTCCAGGTGGCACAATGATGAGAAACTCATGAAAAACATAATTTGTGGAGGTCACAATGGTCCAACCTCATCAATATCCCTGCCAGGTGAATTTCCCTTCTGTTGGCTTTATGTCTTGATTGTTTTCCTGATATTTTCTTTGCCCAATTCCCTTTGCAAACCTTAGAGATCTGCATTCATGTTTGTTCTTTTCTTTTTTGTCACTGTATAATTTTGGTTATTCTTACAAAAGACATCACTGATAATAATATTCACCAAAGTATGTTTCAAACCATTTTTTCAAGGAATGTTTGATTCTAAATTCATAATCCCAGTGAGTTGAAATTACACCAGAAAGCTCTTAAATATTGCAGTAATGCAAACAGGCAGCAGGAGCAGTACCACACAATCAGCATGTTGATCAATAAAAATAGTAATTGATACAGTTCCCATTCAAAGTAATGGTGATTTTCCATGAAATTTTAATACAACTAAACAAGATCTTCTGGAAAATGCCAACCATCAGGTCATAATACCCACATCCAGCATTGCCTTTGTTGTTCATTGTTTTCTCAAAAGAAGAGCAAGATTGACAAATACTTAACAGTTCAGTGTTGAGGCAGCCTTCCTCACCTCTCACTCGGGGGAACTAGAAGGAGAAAAGCAGCAAAGACACAGATGGTGTGAATTAAATTTTTGTCATATGCACCTTGTATATCTTTTATGAGTCTGGATCTCCTATGGTAAAGAAGTACTGTTATCCATCTTCCATTGTTTCTATCATATATTCTGCTGTAGATTGGAAGTTACTCTCACCAACAGCATTGTTTCATATATTAACTTCCTGAAGTCCTTAAAATCCTATTTAGTACTGTTCTTAACTTTGTTGTCACCACAACTTTTCCTCTCTCCACTACTAGCCATGTCATTCTCCAGCTGTAGGTCCTTGTCCATGCTCCAATATGAAGGACATTTAAATACCCTGCTTCATATTATACCCACATTGGCTTGAAAACTGCTCTGTCCCTCCTGCACTCCTCCCCTTCTCGTTCCTTTTCCTTGGGTACCCTGATGTCTGAGTTACCATCCCTGGAATAGCAGCAAATACTACCTTCTCTGTGTGTGCCTTTTAAATGTCCAGTTCTTTCTAATGTCAGGGAAACTATTATTGCTAATGGCAATCCCTCTTTCCAAGGTAACTCCACATCTGAGCAGAGACCCCATAAAGAGGAATGTCAAAGATGACTTACCCAGAAGAAACTCCCTACAACAAAGCAGATCATGTCTGAGTTATGCATCCCTGTAAGGTGGTTCTGTGGCCTCTTGGTGTTTCAAGCTGCTCAGAGTCTTCTTGTCCTTTCCACTTTCAGTTCATCCTCACCAGTCCAGTGGCCAGAAGGAGCAGCTCCTGTGCCGTGTGTTGAATCCAATCCCTACCTCTTTCTGCCCTTCAGGTTTTTGCTTTCCCTCTTCTCCTTTGTGTCACTGGCAATTCCTGATTGTTTCTGCCTGTCTCTTTTTGTTATTCCATTGGCCTGGTTCTCTTCCTCTTTTGAAGGGATTTCTAAACCCTTCCAGTCAGATCAGGAGAAGAGCAGTGGCTACAGGTTCTTACTTTAGATGTTTAACTGGTTCAGTGAAGGGCATCATGAGATCTCTGCAGGCCTGACCCTTCCCTTCTACGAGCAGAAAGGGTCTCCGAGTTTGTTCTTTCCCAATTATTTCTCTCCCCGCCCCTACCCTGAGGGGAGTGGGGTGAAGGTCATGTTACTGACCTGCTTCAATGGAGTTCAGATTCCTCTCCAGCCTCCAGTACCTTTTCTGCTCCTGCACTCACACTGTCCTACCTCTGACCATCCAATCTGCTGACTTGGAAGTGAAAGAATTTGCCATACAGTAACTATTATCCTGCATTTTTTATATATATATATACACGCAGTATAATGCAGAAACTCTTATCCCTCCCATTTTAAGGCTCTGCCATCATCCTTCTGACCTGGTCATGTCCTGCTTTGTCACTCCTGCAGCTGAGAGTCTGTTCACTCTCAGGTCTCACTCCCAAACTTCCTGCATGGCCAGTCAAGTCCCCCTAAATACCTTTCAGCAGAGGGATTACATGTGGATTCTCCTGTCCTGGATACTGTTAGTCCTACAGCTGCTTACATTCACAGGTTCCATTCAATGACCCATTAATTTTCTCTGTCTTGTAGAATTGCTTAAAATTTCTGTTAGTGCTCATGGCTATCTAGACTGTTATTACAGTCATGTAATTGGCTTCCCCTAATCCTTCTCTTTTGAATAGCTGAGACAGAAAAAAATGCTCTGCAGTAATGTGTAACTATTTGTGTTTGAGAACCACCTGGGACTGGTGCATAAATGTTTGTTAAAGGCAGGTAGCAGGTAGTGAGGCTTGTTGCCCCTTGTTGAAATCTCAGCCCTTTCACATTAAACTGGTGAATCATTAGCCCTGGTGGTGCATTTTGGAGCTGCAGAGCAGAACCAATGGATTCATGAACACAATGTATTCTCCCAAGGCAGGCTAAAACCCATTTGCCATTCTCTAATTATAAAAGTAGTGGTGCAGTGTAAACATGCCTTAGCAGTAGTTTATCCATCCATCCATCCATCCATCCATCCATCCATCCATCCATCCATCCATCCATCCATCCATCCATGTTCCCAATTTCTGCATCAGGACCCCTGCGTCCCCTCAGGTTATCTGAGCATCCAATTGTCCCCATAAATCTCTCTCCAGCAAGGGGACTGGGAATAAAGGCATATATAGAAACTGATGAGTAGTGCAGTCCTTTTCTAATTTAAATTTCATGGGCTGACTGAGTTTCACTTTTCCCTGTACCACCAGTTATATTTACCCCATTGTGTACATTTACCACATGTACCAATTTGCATTTAACAATTTGCAATTTACGATTTACAATTCACCAATCTGCCAAATTACATTTACCACATCCTTACTAAGCTTTCCTTTACACATATTCAATACAGAATAAGTTGCTCCTCTGCTTACCAAAATTTCCACTTCTCCTTTCCCCTGTTTAAGGGGCTCAGCTGGGGTAGAATCCCCCCTTTCCCTTCAATCTTCATCTTCTCCCTGTAAGGCAGGGTCCAGCTTCCCAGCCTGCGGGCATTCCCGCCCCCAACGCCCCTTTTCCCTACCAAGTGCGCTCTGGTTTTTCTCTAATCGTTGTCGGGGGAACGACGGGAGCCTCCCCTTCCCCTTGTTCCTCCTCGCCTTCGCTTTCTCCTGCCCTCTTGGGCGCTCCCTTAGCACCCTCTAGAGTTCCGAGGAGGTTCTCGTGGCTCTTGTTTTCCTTTCCAGCTTATCACATTTCCTTTTCCCCATCCCTCCTTTCCCAGCTTCATCTAACAACTTTCCTGAGTCGCACCACTCCGCTCCTTCCATTTTCTGGAGTTTGCTTCTAATATCTGGGACCGACTGCCCTATAAAGATCGTTTCTAACTGTACAGCCTCCTCTAGAGTCTCAGGATCCAGACTGGTGTGTTTTCTGGCAGTCACCTTCAATCGTTCCATGAAAGTCACAGTCCTGTCCTGTTTCACCTCACACAGTTTTGTCCAGCTCATGGCTTTCAGTATAACATGCTCTACCCCAAAAAATACCCATCTCTGGTACCTTGTCCAGCCCAGGCAAATTAGGGTCCTTCCTTGGGTCTGTTGAAGGAAAATGTTGATCTATAGTTCCTTTAAGTCTCCATGAACATGTGCCCCCTCCACCTGCTTTCTACACCATCCTTTTTTCTGTACTGACCAGTGATGTTAACCAGTATATCACTGTATATCATTTCACTCAGGGTCTTGAGTCCTGATTATAGCTCCTGGTGTAATTCCAGCAGTTTGGGTCAGCCCTGGTTTAGCAGCCACAGGATCATTTGGGTTGGAAAAGGCCTCTGAGGCCATGCAGTCCAACCTGTGACAGACCACCACCTTATCAACCAGACCATGGCAGTAAGTGCCATGTCCAGGCTTTCTTTAAACACCTTCCACTCCAGCCTCACCAAATTATTTTTAGGTTTTTCCACATGTCAGGGTAAGGGCAGTCTCTTGCTTTCTGCCTTCTTTCCCTTTCTCCACTGCTTTAGCTTTTAAGAACACTGCCCCCCAGACAATCTTGCAGACAAATGGTGTATGAAATTATCCCGTGGAGTGAGACCAGAAAGGCTTTGGCAAACCCTGTTTTTAAATGTTCCTTCTAAAAGCTGCAGAGAACACAGGCTGTTGAAGAAACCAACCTTTGTCCTTCAGTGGCTGATACTAAAGCAGTGCCACATATTGTGCTAATTCCCTTGATTCAGCCACATAACACAAAGGAAAGCAAGAACTAGAGTTGCCAGGCATAGTCCCTAAAAAGCAAGACAGCATCTAGTGAAAAATAATGAAAAAAGTACAGTTTTCTATAGCTAGAGACTGCTGAACTGAGCTTTAAGCCCACCAGCCAATTTGAAAAGCCTGCATATACCAGTGTCCATGAGTCCTGAAAAGTCAGAGCACAGGACCATGCAAATTCACTGCTAGCTTATCCATGAAGGCCATCACAAGGGGAAAAATCTACTGTACTCATCCAGACTCGTTACAGCTTCGGTGGTGTCACTGCTGTGCTCTCTATTGCAAATCAGACTCACACTTGAAGGGGGGCCACACACCTAGTGAAATGAAGAAATAAATACAGGGAAACAACCATTGGATGCAGTCGATTAACTTTTTCCAGGAGCCTGGGAAATGATGCTGATGTTGCTTTTCTTGGGGGCACAGAAAGAAACTCCGACCTGAAAGCAGCAGTTCAATGGGTGCATCAGCTAGTTATTTATGGTTGAGCTATATATATGTGTGTCAGATGGCAACAGGTCTAGTTCTCCCTTGAAGCAATGACAAAGCTGTTGTAATTACAGAGCACCCACAGGTCAGTGCAGCCCCCCTTGATTTGTGATCCCTTGTCCTTTATCTCAGTAAACTTGATGCCTCTGCATTTAACAATTTAGGACACAGGGTTTTACTTCTTTCTGTTTGTACAAAGTGTACAACACAAAAAGTAAGGGGCCTCCTGAAGGGAAGGAATGGACTGAAAATGTGCTATCTTGCCTATCTGGGCTGTGATGTGGTTGTTTCATGCAGAGTGGTCAAGGTCCCCTCTGCTGATAGCAGGAAGCTGACCTTGCTGCTTCAGGGAAACTGCTCCCAGAGATTTCTAAGCACACAGGAAAATTAGTAACTTTCTAGTCTGAGGTGACTACCCTTTCTGGAACTTCTGTAACATCTAAAACCAGACTCCAGAGTTTCCCATGCTTTCATATGGATGCAGATTTGAATTTACCCCTCCTTCCTCTGCAGGGGAAGAGCAGGAGGCAGAGAGCTGGCATCCTATGTGACCTCATAGGAGTTTTTGGGCAAATAATAATTGGGACTCTTGGACTGCACAAACTGCAGACTTTCCCTCTGTATTTACACCTATAGATTAAAATAATCTATTTCCTCAGCTACACAGGTAGTCCCATCCCTTCTGAGAACAAGGATGTGCAACAAATCTGATGTCCAGAAAATTTGTGTGTACAAATACATTGCCAGATGAGGAATCAGGGACTGTGGAGTTCAGGACTCACCTGTCTTTAGGATGGCCTGTCTTTTACTAAACATGGGGAGCAGATGGAGTGGGGAATGCTCAGAGCCCCATCCAGCCTGGCCTTGAGCACTTCCAGGGATGAATCAGCCACAGCTTCTCTGGGCAGCCTGTGCCAGGGCCTCACCACTCTTTAAACTGAATAATTCCTTCCTGTATCTAATCTAATACCTAGTCTTTATCTGAACTGTTCCCCAAGTTTCCGTTCTGGTCAGCAAAGAGAAATTAGCATTTCTGGTGCACAATATCTCAGTCTCCTGTTGGTTTCTCCATTAAGTGAGCTGTATCCTTTGAGCCTTTGTCATTGCTGGGCAGAGTCAGCTGTGAGTGACCATGCTGGGTCTCCTCTGGACACACCTTGCAGCTCTTCCCAGTTATCACAGGCAGCTTTAGAGTCCTCTTGGTGGACTCGAAAGTTGGGCAACATGAACTCGCTGAGTCTGCCTGTTTGTTCCTGTGTTTTAAGAAGTATTTGCAAACTGCTTTGTTTGCTTTGCAGAAATGCTTTGGCTTCTTCTCACCTTGGCCTGGCTTTAGCTAAAATTGATATTTAGGTGACTGATTTATGACAAATACATGCATCCTTTCCTGCACATTGAAAAAAAATTGCAAGAGAACAAAGGACAAAATTGTCCTTTGTGTTACTGAAGGGTGATCTCTGTAAAGGATTAGAAATATGACAAACACTTATAAGCAATTTCAGGCCACTTCTGTTTTCTCATTTGCTTCTCTCCACTTGATTGTTTTGTTATTTTTATTTTTCATTCTGTGTCTTACAAGATGAATACTACATCTAGTTAAAATACTGCCTTGTGCAGTTCACCTAAAGCTTTTCAAAAAGCTTTTTTTGCATTTCAGAGAAGCAGGAAAACAAATGGAGCTCCCTGAAAACAGACAAACAAACAAATATTAATAGCAAAACAACCCTCCAGAGCAAGGAATCTGGATTGCTGAGTCTGATCTCACTGTGGTGCCTTTTGCTCTAATATGAAAGAAATAGTAACTCAGATATTGGTATTTCTACTCTTCAAAAAACTTTGGAAGCAACCAAAGGAATTGAAAAATAGCTTGGAGACTTGAATCATCTTCATGAGATGAGAGTGATGTAGCCACTGCCTGTTGTGCTGCCAAATAATGAGGGCAGAGCTGTGCTGCCAGGGCTTTCACTGCCACAGGATAAATCACTTTACAAGCTTAAATAAAAGAAATAGACCTACTAACTCTGTAAGATGTTTGCACAAATCATAAATATTGATTTGACCATCTCTCTGATTTTAGGAATAAAGGAAAATCCAGATTATATTAATTTCTTATATTCATATATTCATTTCCCCATTCTAAACTCATGTCTTTCATATATATGTGTGCCTTCTGCATAAACATTTAAAGAAATCTTGCACATAATTGTTTCATTTTATATTCAGCCATCAAGAATTGTTGCAAAGTGACATTACTGCAGCTGATAGCATTTAATATTTTTATTTCTATCCTAAAATCCACCTAATTTTCCATCAGTCAGCCCTAGTAATGAAAAATCCAGGTTCTGTCATTCATGCATAAATAGACCATTCCAAATAAATTCAGTATTATTTCCAGTTTTCTAAGGACAAAAACACAGGACTGAGCCTAGAGTTACATTTATGCAAGAAAGGAAGAAATCTTTTTTAATTCAGTGTAAGGGTCTGAGCTGTACTTTGATGTTTATACTTGCTGTCTGTATTTTATTTTATTGTAAGGATAATTTTAGGAATTTGACTGCAATCCAATATGCAGAAAAGAACTACATGTCCTTTCTCTTCCATACAGTTTTCTTTTTCTCCCTCAGCCAGATCCATTTTCTTTCTCTTTGTATAATAATGATAACAGAATGGTACAAGTATAAAAATTAGGATCTGGAAATGCAAAAAGCTGAGGCAAATTTTGTGAAAAGCAGCTGGATTTCCAGATTTGTAGTGCTGGCACTAATTAGCTCAATTTTGCATTTAACCTGCAGGTCTTCAGAAGCATTTTCATTTCTTCAGGAAAAAAAACCAAACCCCAACAATTCCCTCCTGTTACTGAGCTGAGAGCAGGAGAGAATTTTGAAGAAGTTTGCTGGTTGAAGTGCATCTGAAGAAATTATGCATTCAGGCAGGAAAATGAGGTGTTTCTGTTGTGAATGGAAGTTTCTGGAGCTGGCTCTGTGTAAGCCAGTGAGCCAACAAGTTGAATAATAAAAAATAAATATCTCAGATAACCCCATATTACACCTTAATCACACAATTAATTATGTCAAGATAACACTCTGGAAAAAGAGAGACAGCCAATGTGAAATATTAATCCTGGTGACCTGGATATCTGGAAGGTCCCATTGTAGATCCATTAATTTAAAGATTGATGTGGATGTTGGCCAGCAGTGTTTAAAGGTTTTTAACCTTGTTAATCAGGATTGGATCTTGATTTCTCAGTAATGTAAAACAAGGATCATTACTTCAGCCAAGTTAAATCGTGGGTTTTGTGATGTGGTTGTGTATAAGACATTACTCCTTAATTATATTCTAAAAGTCACAAAGGTGTTGGAGGCCTTACCCAAGACTTCTAGGGCTGAAAATGATCATTCCTGAGTGGTTACAGGGAAGACACTCCATTCTGCACCAGGGAACTTTTGGCATTTTCTTGTATACTCTGCAAAAAAAGAGTAATTGCTAAGTGAAAACAAAAACTGACCTGAGTTGAGCACTGGTTGGATTTGGGGTTACTGTTCTCTTATTGCTTAATTAGGTGGAAGTTTTACACTTAACACCCACTCAGAAAAATCTTGCAGTGGCAGTTACCCCCCCAGTATTTTAACTCCATTTATTTTACTGAAGTTGGCACTGATTTCTTCTGTCTGGTGACCAAGGGCAGGACCTGGGGAAGGGCTGGAGCTGTGTCAGGGCAGGGTTAGGGTGGATTTCAGGGAAAGGCTCTTCCCCCAGGGGTGGTGGGGCACTGAACAGGGAATGGGCACAGCCCCGAGGCTGCCAGAGATCCAGGAGATGCCCAGGGTGGGATTGCTGGAGTGTCTCTTTTGAGGGAAAAACTTGAATGCATGAAACAGCTACTGGACTTGGTGTTTAAATGAATTTATATATTCTATAAATGTAGATTAATAAATGGAGGCAGTATCGAACAACCAGACAAGAGGGGTTAATTGATTTGTTTGGACTTAATGTTCCTTCCCAATTTCAGACACCTGTGAGAGAAAAAGGGCTGTTAAACCTGCAGATTACAACCATGAGCTGGGAGAGGAGCTGAGCTGGCCTAAAATCAGCCTGCTTTCTAGATTCATGGACAGGACCTCTAGCATCATCAAGCCCAGCCATCATCCCAGCAGCACCACCACCTTTGTCAGTAAACCATGTCCTCAAGTGCCACACCCATGGGTTTTTTGAGCATTCTGGGGTTGATGACTCCACTACCTCCTTGGGCAGCCTGTTCCTGGTCTAGTACTTGACAAACTGTTGCATGAAAAAATTTTCCTATTATCTAATCTAAATCACCCCCGCTACAACTTGAGGCCACTTCCTCTTGTCCTGCCTCTTCTTACCTGGGAGAAGAGACTGATCCCCACCCGGCTATAGCCTCATCTCATGGAGGTTTAGAGAGCACCAGGCTCACCCTGAGCCTCCTCAGACTAAAAGAGAAAAGACTACTCCCTCCTTCTCACGGGACTTGTGCTCTACACCAGCCTCATTGTCCTTCTCTGGACCTGTTCCAGCCTCTTTGGACACACTCCAGGCAGCAATTCCCAGGATAGTTCTGGGCACAGGACAGGCAGACTGTGCCAGTCCTGGTTTGTGTGCTGTGCTAGCCCAGCAGGACCCTGATCACACCCGGGCTCTCTGAGAGCAGCAGGTATTCAGCCCCTGGAGCTGGGCAGCAGCAGCCCACTCCTCAGGGCATTCTGCTGCCCAAACCTACAGCCATCCTCCCCCTTTGGCCCTGCTTGTTGCAAGAGTTGTGGCAGAAATAAATTCCACAGAGACTGGGACCTATCCAGTCTTCTGCACCATATGTTGTAAATCTTGTAAGAGTTTCTCTAAGGATGATAATGTGCATGGAACATCCAGGTAAGAGGAATGGTGTTTTTTAAGCCATTTGTATTTCAGCACCTCCCAGAAAGGCATAGAAAAAACCAGGTAGGTTGATTCATGGCTGTTCCCATTTGGAAAAATCTCTTTTCTAAATTAGCAGTGAGATAACTGATGATAATTAGTTACCAGGAAAGGAATGGCTGAAGTGACTTCCCTGTCCTTTTGAATGAAGTCTTCAAACGTGACTAGGTGAAAAATACAGGTGTGTGCAACATGCTATCTCCAATGATGGGAGGAGTTATGAGCTGTGCTCCATCCCAGGAAAAGGGATGTACAACATCTCTTTTGAAAGCTTCCTTTAGAATCACAAAAAGCTGTTTGTTTGTTTTTTTTTCACTCTGCCCAATATTAAGAAAAATATACTGTGTGGCAGAGAATCCTGATTTGTTCTTGCCTTGTTACATCCCAACTCTGCCAGAGAGGACAAGTGTGCAGTAGGAATTCTCTTTCCTGTATAAGACATCTATGCCTAAAGAATTCATGTAACACAAGAATGTATTAAAGAAACTCCAACTCATTACAAGAGAGAAGAAATAAAAACTTTGCAGAATATTACCCAGGCACTGAATGACACAAAGGCAGAGAATTGACACAAAACTTGTGTTTCACTTATCTAGCCTGGATCTGGCCTGAGTTTTACTTGCTATTCCCACCACAAATCACAGAAAGCTGTTATAAATACCAGCCAAATAACTTTCCTTTGGACTTTGGAATTAATTGGGCTGTCCAGGAGTGATTAAGTTTTGGGCAAGCTCGAGCTGTACTGGTGCTGGCCGGGAAAGAATCAACTTTCTTCCTGGTGCTTCCCAGCTCCTCTCTATCACCTCCTGATTTTCCTGTAGCATTTTACAGCTCATGTCTAATAACTTGGGACTGAGAGACCTTAAAGAACCTTGAAATCAGGGATAATCTTAAGATGTAGCTGTGTTTCCAGCTCGATGCTGGATTTAAAGGCTGTGTGTGGACCAACAGGAAGCATTTGCCATCAGACTTTTTTCTGCATTCAGTGATGCTCCATATGATAAACATGATAAACACACATATCAAAAGGTTTTTCTTTCTGGAATATTTTCTGGCTCCTCATAGGATACTTTAGCCTAATATTGCATATGTGCCTCAAAATATTTCTGTCCAGTTTCACTGACAAATCAAAACCAGTTGAAAGCATTTCAAGCCACCAGTGAAGCTTCTAGTGCCACTTGAGATGCTTGTGTACCAGCAGTAGCAGTGACTCATTAGTTTTTGTAATTAATTCCTGTGCCAATAACCCAATAAAGATAAGCAGAAAATAAATCAGGTCTCCATGGCCTGTCCTCTATCCCTGCATTTCCAGGCATGCCCCTGGGCAACCCCACCCTGACAGGTGAGGGAGGGGCTTACCTGGCCGAGCCCACCTGCGTGCACACAGCATCACGTTTTTAGACCAATTCAGGTTAAAATCCTCATTTGATTTTCTTTTCTGCCCACTTGTCCCCGTGCCTCCCCTTCATGCCCTCACTCTGAGTGCTCAGGCCCCGGAGCTGGCACCAGGTGCAGGGCAGGAGCTGCAGGGAGAGCAGTGACCTGAGCTGGACTCTGCTGTGATCAGCTCCGATTAGCTGCATCAGCTGTGGACGAGGCACGAAACCCCCTCAGGCACTGACTTGTGCTCAGAGGGATGGAGGGAGGTCAGGGAATTTCGTTTATGGTGCTGGCAAACCAGGACAGATGCCATAAACCCAACTTGACTCAGCAGCCAGGACTGACTTTAGAGCATTAGCTGGGCACAGGCACAGCTGCCTCAGATAGCAGTGCCTGTGAAGTCAGAGGCTTCTGAAATCAGAGTTGTCAGCTCATAGCTCTTGATTAGTGCTGAGCTGTGGGTTAATGAGGGGAGGCTTCTCTGAGAGCACTCAGACACTGCAGGGAAGCCCTACCAGGAAGAGAACTGCTGTTGGAAGTGTGCAGGGATCCAGCACAGCCCATTCCAGTAAAGCAGCCTTGGATAGGTCACACTCCCTGATAGAGTACACTAAGGAAGAGTCACAGGAGTCTTGATGTGTTCTGGGCAGCCCTACACCTATCCTGCAACTGAGTTTTTTGGGGACTCACAGAAGCCAAGGGTGAGATTCCTAAATTCTCAGCATCCAGACACTGAGGTGCCCTAAGTTCCCAAATGGCCCAAGCACTCGTGCTGCATCCAATATTTTGCAGGCTGTCTCTACTAAACAGCCATTGGCCATAAACCTGGACAAGACACTTCATTTGTAATGTTAAAATAAACAGGGATTTCATTGAAACCCTTCAAGGGAAGTTCTACTCCCAGCTATCAGTTGAAGTTAAACCCTTTGTCATTTAGGGGCATGTGGGTTATCAGACCTGGAACAATGATGAACTGGAGACATTTCAGTTCTTGGCCATGTCAGTGTCACCACTCCATTGATTACCACGACACTGAAATATTTCACAGCTTTAGGACATTTCAAAAAAGAAGGAACATGATGCATGAGAGTGCTAAAACCACTCAGAACCCTGTGAATGTACACCCAGATTTTCACCTGTGTAAACAACATGTAGCTTTGCCTGCATATTTCCACAGTATCACAATATCTCTTTAGTAGGTGCTGCCTGAGAGGGGTTTGGGGTGGAACAGAATGGCCTCAGCTGAGAAATCTTCAGCTGAAGGAGATGTACATGGTACTGCCTTTCATCGAGCAGAAAAGAGGATGGGGAGTCTGAATTGGAGCTTGCAATGCAGAGTCAAGTCCAGAAAAGTTGAAATTTCAGTCATTAAAAAAGAAATTTCTCACCTGAGAAGGATATAGATGGGAGGAGGTGAGTCAGACCTGGAGACAGGAGGAGCTGGACTCTAACAATGTCCAGCAGCCCAGCTACATTTGGCTCAAATGTTGAAGAATCCCAGAATTCAAGTTTGGCACTGCTGCCTGGCAAGGAAATACCTGTGAGACCTGCTGGTGACACGTGCACTCCATCAGTATGGAGAGCAGAGACCAGGACAAGGAGAACTGGCACTGGGAAAAGCTCCCCAGAGCCTGGTGCAGAGATCAGGCAATGGGTGCTGCAGCCCTGGTGTGTCTACATACACATGTTTACATACACAGACACACACACATATATATAAAATGGAGCTGTAATAATGTATTTTATGGCAATGTAGTTGGCATGGTTTTAATAATAGCTTTTTCTTGCATGGTGCTGAATATTCTCTTGTTCCTGAAGCTGCTGCAATTCAGGATACAGTTCCCTTGCAGGGATAGGCCTTATTTTCCAAATACAGGCAGGAGGGAGGACAAATTTCTGTTTCATTTCCCCTGAATTGCCATTACCCATGCTTAAAAGATAAGCTACCACAAAGAGCAACTGAAATGAGCTAAAAGAACTGGAATTTTTCTGGCTACTGTATTGCTCCTGTTTTACACCTTAGCAATTTCTGTTGTGAATGATTAATTTCAAGTCCAAGTCCTTAGATGAGGCAAATGCACTGATTCAAAGCGTGGCAGGAGTGCAGGAGGAAATGAAAGAGAATAAGCATGGTAGATATGTAAAACATTTTACAATGAGATTACTTCTGCCAGGTCAAGGCAGTAAAGTTTTACTAGCTTGTGTTATGTGCCTGTAACTGGAATGATGACTCTCAAAATAAACCTTGGAAATCTCTGTATCCAGATTAATACACACTTTCAGAATAACACAAGAACAGGGGTTTTTGTGTCTTTGGACAGAGTTTGCATGCCTGAAGTGACCAAAGGGAAATCTGCTAATCTGCTGACAGAGATAGACTTTTGAGTATTCACACCTTAAGGTATGAAGCAGTGGCATAGGTGGTCAGCCTGGGGGCAGGAGAAAATGTGGAGCTCCTCTGAGAGATTCCCTAATTCCAGCCTGAGCACCAGAATCCAAGGGTTTCTTGTACCCCCACTGATTCCCTGGAAAGATTGCCCATCACCTCTCATCCTCAGAGAGAGGGAACAGCTTTCCAGAGCATATCTTCCATGATTTTCAACCCCACCTGGCCCTGCATGAGTGGAATTCAGAATTTACTGATGGCACAGGGCATGTTTTGCAGGTGACAACTGTTTAAGGACAACTTTACAGGTGAGAAGATCATTTCTCTTTGAGGCTGAGAAAGGAAAGGGGGGGGGTAAATCAATTTTACCTTGCTGCCTTTTCTGGAGATTGGATTAGAAATAAGAAAGCACAGAAGCCAGTAAGTGTCCTTACTCATGAGCAATCCTGGTTGCTCAGGTGTTTATTGGAAGGATGTGTCTATTTATTAACTTCTCACCAGGGCTCGTGGGAGGACATCTGGGAATCAGCTCCTCTGACCAAACCCAAGTTGTTATTTATGATAAAAAAAGAACATTGGTAAAGCTGGAAAATTCCTGAAGCATTGCATCATTTTAAGCCAAGATTTCCAAGGAGGTTTTTGAGTTGAAGATATTAAAGGGTCTCAGCTGAATATGTTGGAGGAGTGTTTCAATAGGAACAGTGAAGCCACTGGATTTTTGAAGAAATTAATGTAAGGAAAGAGTAAATTATTTTGTGGCCATTGAAAGGAAAATTGAAAATATTTAACATTTTAAAATGTTTTAGTTCATTACTGAGCTATTTATTTTACTGTGATAGATTCACATTGGTTAAGGTCACATTAAACAAAAGCAAAGCTTTCTGTTTGAAAAATATTAATAATAATTTCCACAGATTCAAATTTAAAAAAACCCCAAACATTTGAAAACAGATAATTAATGGAGAACTTGGTCTTTCCTGAAAGTGATTTTTGTATTGGTAAATCTGCATATTCTGTGGAAAGTTTTAAAACCCTTCAACCACTTCTTGCCATGAAACACACGGGATTAAAAGCAATGTTAAATATCTATAGAATACATTTATTTAAATAATCCCTTTTCATGTTGGGATTTTTGTTGCTTATACTCTTCTTATGGAGATATATGACATCTTAAAAAATGATTGTGCCTCTAAGTGTGTTTTTTCAGAATCAGATATCAGAAAATTTTCAAAACACTGGTTCCTTAACATCACAAGATTCAAGCCCTTTGAATCAATTTGCACTTTTGAAATTTCAAGCTGTTGTATAGTTGATAAAATGGAACAAACAAAAAATTCATTCACATAAAACAAGACATTGTTTTTCTAATAATCAAAATAATTTTAAGATGCAGCTTTTTCCTTGGAAGGTAAGAATGATTTCCAACAAACTAAAACTGACAGAATAATCATATTAAGAATATTTGAAGGCACCATGGAATGTTCATTCTCGTTATTTTTCACCATTACATTTTGACCATTACATCATTTCTTTATCTTGGAAAGCCAATAAATGACAAACGGGGATGCATTTTTCGTGACTCAGCATTTTGGTTATTTATTAAGTTAGCTCTAATATTTCAGTTGCCTTTATCAACTACCTGAAAAAAAAATCAAATCAAATCAATATCTGATAGGGCATTGTGGCAAAGTATATAAGCATGAGGTTTGTGCTGCTCAGTCTCAGTTTGTCACTTCCAACCACCTGACTAAGAAGTGACTTTGAAATCTTCCTCCTGTCCCTGTTATCTGATTTGCAGGAACCCCAGACTGAAGCAATCATGTCCAACTCCAGCGAGGCTGAGCTCCTGCACACATTTAAGGGGATTTCCTTCACCATCAGGTCTTCTCCAGAGCTTTTAAAATCCTTGGATACTTTTGATGCTAGAGAAGATGATGTCCTTTTGGTTTCCTATCCCAAATCTGGTAAGTTCTCAATGTTAATTGCAAGAAGTCTTGATTTTGTGTTTCATGTTCTCTGCTTAAACTACTTGGGAAATTGAAACATCCAGGAAAGGATTTTTAAATATGTGAATACATTACTTTGTCAGTAAATGTTCATATCACAAGAAATATGGGTCATTTCCCCACATTTTGATTCTGTAATTGAAAACAATCTCAGGTGTTTTCATGTTGGAAAGCAAATATATATTCCTTATGTGTAAGCAAAATCTGTACTTGAAAGATTTTCTTGAGGACTTTCTCCATTCAATTATGAGCAAGTCAAGAACTATATAAAGTTATTTGTGTGGCTCTTGGCTGTAGATTTATTAATTTCTTATCCTCTACCCACCCACATCTCTTGCACAGAGGAGCACACACCTAGGGGGAGCTCAATCAGTACTTTCAGAAATACAGAGACTCTAATTATTGTAAGAAAAAAAAAACAAAACAAACAAATAGGTTATTCTAAAATAAATTATAAAAACAATATAGCCACCTCTCAGCTGACAGCAGTTTGTCTAATGAGAGGGTTTTGATATCAATATTGACACTTCTCTCAGAGTTACACTCTAATTCAGATACAGCCCTAATTGCTTTTTTTCAGTGTTTATATATTTGGAGCCAATGGGATTATTTAGTCATGTAAAAATATTTCTGGAGGATTAGAAATGTAACTTGTTCACTAGCAAGGTGTTTCAGTATGAAAAATGCATGTTTCACAGAAATAAATACTCATTGTTTTCTTTTTGTTGTTGTGTCTTTTTTAATTCCTCTTCTGCAGGCACTCACTGGCTTGCAGGAGTTATAAGAAAGCTTTACAATACCCAAGTGACAATAACATCTCCCATTGAATTTGGAGACATTTCCCGACTGGAGGAGCTGAATAAACTCTCATCCAAGAGAATCATCCCAACACACTTGGACTACAACATGTTGCCTCCAAATTTTAAGAATAAGAAATGCAAGGTAAGGCAAATGTTATATCAAAGCAGTAAAGTATGTAGAAAGTCTACTAGGATTCTATTTTGTCCTGTTGCTCCTTAGTAGTTTTTGAGTGATTTGCAGTTCTTAGAAGTGTTTTGCTGTGGATTTTGGACACAGCTGACCAGAAGTGGGAGACACATGAGCAGATGCTTGGAGTAGAGCCTGGGTTCTGCTCCCATGGGGTGATTTCTACACCAGGCACCACACAAAATGGGACATGGACACCTTTCAGTCAGAAATCTCCCAGGAGTAGTGGGGGTGTTCTCATGACCCTGTTTCCCAGTGTCTTACAAAATCCTGGCTACTCACAGGCTGCCCTGGGATTAAAGGTACTCTGACCCTCCTGCTGGAGCTTTCTGAAGAGCCCATAAAGGCATTGGGCAAACAGAGGAGAACTGAAACATGAGAGGCAGATTCACAGCAGAGTTTTGAGTTCATAGAATCACAGAAACACCTGGGCTGGAAGACACCTTAAAGATCATCTTGTTCCAAGCCCCATGCCATGGGCAGGGACACCTACTAAACCAGTTCCTCCCATGCTAATGTAGGAGATCTTTAATAAATAAGCTCTGGGTCTCAGATTTTATATTCAAAGTCAAAGATTTCAGGGTCACTCCTATCCAGACTTTTGGGACAAAGCTGATTTGAATGAAAGCCAAAATTTATGTTTTGCAGCAGTTCTTTGAATGTTAATTAGTAAATGCTTTCATATGTGAGATATATGAGATAATGTACTGACTCAAGGTTAAAGTTAACACGGGCTCTTTCATAAAACATAAACATTACCCAGCTGGAGCAAACACACCTCTGTCCACATGGAATTGTTTACTAATCACTATGGTCCTTACTAAGAAGAGATTTCTAATTTAATGGCATGGTCACTAAAGGAGGAATCCTAAAGGAAAGGGTTTTGCACTGCAAACTGCCTAGGGTAATGCTCAATTTACACACAGAGCTCCTCTAAAATAAAGGGAGGATGTTATCATTAATAACTACATTTTCCTCATTTACAGATGATCTACATCAGCAGAAATCCAAAAGACACTGCAGTTTCCATGTTTCATTACTACAGAGATAACCCAAACCTTCCCACTGTAGACACCTGGACTGCTTTCTTTGACCTGTTCTTAAAAGGCAATGGTAAGGATAAATGCTTTCTCTCTGCAGTCCATGTTAGTTTATTATGCACGGAAAGACAAGAAATTTGAACTGTGTGAAAACTCCTTATTAAACCCCTTATTCATACGGGGTTGGTGGGGATAAATCCTAATACCAAGCTAAACAAGAGCAAATAACAGGCTGCTCTCTTCTGCCCTGCACGGAGTCATTCTGAGGAGCAGCTGCATCATTCCAGCACAGCTCTTTGCAGGTATTTGCTGCCCTGGGCGAGCAGGCTGGTGACAGAGCACACGAGGGGTCTGTCACCAGGCTGCAGGGACAGCTCTGACTGAGCTCTGGGGTCTTCTCCAAGCTGGGACACAGCCCTGGGCAGCCCAGCAGAGGAGCCTGGACAAGTCCCTAGAGCCCTTCTGCACACGCTGTCCCTGATGTGCTGTCTCAAAAATGGGGTCCAAAGACCAAGGACAAGAGGGAGACTTTTCAGGAGCAGTGGGATGGCTGCTGGCAACAGGACCTTGTTCACGCTGTCCACTCCCATTTTTAGTGTTTTATTACTCCTTTGAGGACATGTGTCACCACAGTGATGATAACAGCAATAATGATTGATCACCTTGAAGACTCCCGAAAGAAAAATGCCACGGTGTTCATCGGGGGCTCACATCAGAGCTCCAGGAGTCAATGTGTTTACTGCCTCCTCCAGGCTTCGGCTCAGATCTGAGTCCAGAGCAGCCCCGGGGCACATCTTCAGTGATTTGCAGGATCTCGGCTTGTTTAGTATCAACTCTGAATGCACAATAGTGAAAGAAGGATTCTATTCAAGGCCAGGTTGGATGGGGCTCTGAGCAATCTGCTCTGGTGGAAGGAGCCCCCATGGCAGGGGGGTTGGAACAAAATGATCTTTAAGGTCCCTTCCACTCTGAAGCATTCTGTGATTCAATGATTAAATTTTAAAAGCATCTCCTATTTCCCCATAAATCATTACCCACCTTATATTTTCCAAGTGCTTATGTGTGACAAAAATAGACAACTATGCTGGTTACAGGAGAAATTTAGGTAAGAGGTGATCTGGAGGGAGAGGTGGTAATTTTTGCCACCTTTGTGCTGCTTGATCCAAACCCTGCAGTACCCTTGCAGAGTTAATATCAGCTCAAAACAAGGCTTAGGACACACTGTAATGAATTCCTTGGAGTCTCCAAGGCTCTCCTGAAGCCACCAGGACTGCTGTCACTGGCCACATCCCCAGAGTAGCTGGCCAGGGGAGCAGGGATTAATTGCATACTGGAGCACACATGGTTTGCCCTTAGAAACTGCTTTATGTGCTGGAGAGGGCCACAGACAGGAACATGCAGCTTAATTATAGCTATTAATTTTAATTTATACTTAATTACAACTCACAGTTTGTGACCAAAATGACACCCTTTACAAGATTAGAATTTCTGGTTATAAAGCAAAGTCACAGTTCTGGAGAATGCTGGCTGAGCTTCCTCTGCTCATTGCCCTGCAAGAGGTTTTCATCTTGCCTTTGAAAAGGAGAGGTCAGAAATTTGTTTTTTAAAAGAAAGCTGAAATTTAACTGTGTTCCCATGGTTCAGCTAATGGAGCATTCAGACAAAACTAATCAGCTACAAATCCTTTTATCTGTGTCACTGGCTGAATGGGGCATTTTCATGAGTTCTGTAAGTAATTCTTCAGCATTTAAAGACTGTACAGCTTCCCTTCTGCTGAGATGAAAGAGGTGACAACAGTGTGCTCCAGGTAGCAGACTGCTGGTTCCATGTCCTGCTGAGGGGATCATGTCCCTGTGACCACAGACATGCAGTCACTCACCTGGAGATGTCCACATCTTGTTAGGCCAGTACATTTTACTTCATTATTGGCCTTTCCTTAGATCTGGAGCCTGCTTCCACTACAGATTCATATCTCAGAATAGTATCTGGTATGAAAACAAATTCCAACAAGAAAGGAAATCTCTTTGGAAGGCACTTTGGTATATTTGTGTCACTTGACACAAAGAACTGCCTCTGTTTTTGAGGAATACAGATACAAATTGCTCCTCTAAATGTGTGAGGTAGCAATACAGTTATTTCTGAATAAAGTTTATCTGAATCTCTTTTACATGGGTTTTCCTTTCAGTTGTCTGTGGATCCTGGTTTGATCATTTCCTAAGCTGGGAAGAACACGAAGGTGAAAAAAACATCCTCTTTTTGTTCTATGAAGACATGAAGAAGGTAAATATGCTCTCTGCTCTTGGTGCAAAAGGCATTACTTGTACATTAGCATCACTAAAACTAAGAGAAAGTTATAATGGAAAAGGACAAAGAAGGAAAACGTGAAGATGGATCTTTGGGCATAATTTTCATTTGTAAGGAATTTAATTAATGGTATTAATTAAATAATTCTGACTACACAAGTTGTATAAATGTCAAATCTTGTGAGAGTTGCTTTTCTTAGGTGCAGGAAAGGGACTCATATTAGACAATTTTCCTCAGGCTTAGGCAGAATTTTAAGTTCATGGTTTTTTTTGTCCTACAGGAAGACCAGGGCCACACATTAATTTGCTATGTCTGATGTTTCAGGTGAAATTTTCAAAAATTGATATAAGACAACAGAATTAATCACATCTGGGACTTGTGTTCCCAATAAAAAAGAAAATTAAAGGTTGGAGGGGTAGGGAAAAATTCCACTATTCTTAAAAAAGAAAAAGTAAAATATCAACATACCCTAGCTTTCAGAGAATGAATTTTTAGGTGAATAGAAAACACTTTCTAGTGTCTCCATGAAAATAGGTTTGTTCATTTTTTGGGGGAAGAATAATTCTACTAGTAGGAATATAATCAAACCATTTTGGATGCTGAGTCCCTTGTTAGATCTCCAGAAATAGCACATCCAATGAAATAAGCTACTTGGAGCTGGGCTTTGGGTATTCCTCTGTTTCCAGGGCAAGAATTCTGAGAGACAGGACAACATATAATCTGAACTGGGAGGTAAAATTGGCAATGTGACTGTGTGATATGACACAGTCTGGATTTATTAATTTCTGTGAGTATGGGAATCAGGGGAATCAGGTTTATTGTACCTATTAAGCTTTGCTTGAAAGCAAATAAAAGTGTGACAGACTCATGTAATAAAAGGGATCATTTTCAAATCAGCTAAAATTCTGGTAATCAGCCCAGAAACATAAAAGCTGTATTTTTCTTATACCTCAGGATCTGCCTAAGGTTGTAAAGAAGATTTCTTTGTTCCTGAGTTTAAACGTCAGTGACAACGACATCCAGGACATCTGCAAGAAGTCCTCGTTCTCAGAGATGAAGAACGACTCAGAAAAGGAGAACAGCGACCCCAGCCACACCGTGTGTGCTCTGACATCCAACAGGAAGCTGATTTTCAGAAAAGGTAAATTCCTGTGTGCCCAGCACGGCAGGAGCAGTGGGAATCCAGACACAGACCCCAGGGCAGGTCCTTCCTGGAGTCTCTGGGTCAGCCCTGGGAAGTGATGACAGGATTTTCAATCTGAAACCCTCTTAAAAATCACTTCCTAACTGCTCTGGCTGCTAATTCAGACTTGTACTAGAGAAGCACAGAGAGGTCTGAACTACAGCCTGACTAATACTGTTGAGCCAAAAGGAAAGATTCACCCAGCATTTCTCTTTATCTGTCTATTTTTTTATCTAAAAGTTGACCACCTCAACGTTGTGCAACCACCTGCCAAGGTCACTTAGTTGAGTAGAATAAGAAAGAGCCAGACTCATTCCTTCTGAATGAGACTGGTCTTATCTCCCCTTATCTCACTGAAATATCCCTGAGGAAGGGATATGCTGACAACAACAACAACAATAACAACAAAAGAATGGTCAGAGGTAACTTCCAGACCTTGGAAAATTTTCCACAGTCCTTAGCTCAGATGTGATTTTCAGAAACCCTCAGGAGCTGTTTTCTTTCTCATGGCATTTCAAAAGCTTCCACAGGTTTGGATAACAAGTAAATCAAACCCACCATTTTTACATGGATTTTGATTATTTTGATTTAGTTAATTTTTGAACAATTGACAGTTTAAAACTAAGAGTTGTTTCAGTTAATAAACAGAGAAATGTTACCTTTTGTAGATTCACAATGGTTTTACCAGTCAGCAGAAACAAATGACAACATACAATCTGTCAATAAAACAGAAACAAAAAAATGAGATGCAGTTTTCTAAGTCAGTGAACTTTGACAAAGATATTATGAAAATATTGAAAAATCCCAACATTTTCACTTCCAAGTAGTTCCTATGCTAATCCCAGATGTTTAGCTAGTTTCATCCAGTTTACAGAAGATTTTTTATATCAAGATTTTACAAACCCACCACAGCAACTGTGGTTAAGAATATATTTATATCTGTGCCAACTGCAATATTAACAAAAGCAGGCTGGTTTAAAATCATTTTCTGCTCCACATATTGCTCACTTCACTGTTCTTTCTCTTCCTGCTTTCCTAGGTGCTGTTGGTGATTGGAAGAACTACTTCACTCCAAAGCAGAATATTAGGTTTCAGGAGATATTTAATGAGAAAATGAAACTCAGCAAGATGGCAGACAGTTTCATCTACGAGTTCTGAGTCCATGTGAAGAACAAAATCCAGTTATCAACAAACACCCAGTCCAGCTGGTGGGAAGTGCTCCCATCAGTTTACAATGCTTCCAACAGGATGGATTGTAAACATGGTTTTTTTGAGAACAGGAAGGTCCTGACACAGTGCTAGAGCTGAACTCAGCTCTCAGAGGGCAGGTGGACATGGTTTCACAGAGTCAGGTGTCAGAGCAATTGTTCCACAACCAAACCTGCTTCATCATTTGCTTATTTCATTTGCTGCAAGGGGATATGAGCAGACTTCGGAAACCTGAATTAGGAAATTCGCCAAAGATACAATGAAGAGAAAAACAAGCAACAAACTTGCAAGAAACTGAATATATAACAACTCTAAAAACACATCTTAAGAAAATGACCAAACATTTGATGACCCCAGATTTGCTCCTTCTGTGATACACCATGATTTGGAAGGGCCTATCTTATTGGACATTGTTATTGATAATTAAGTTGAAAACTGCAGCATTTGAAGATCTGAAGTCTGTTTACAGAAATGTTTCTTTTCATTTTTTATTTTTTTAACAGTATGAAGTTCTTTGATGCAACTTTTTTCTGAGTCAGAGAGTGTTTTTAATGCAACAGATACAAATCCAAATAAATATCAGCAGCACATGTTGGGCAACCGTAAATGTGTTTCCTTTTCATTTGATTTCCTTCCTGCAAAATGCCTGTTTCCAGTGTTTTAATGAGAACTATTTTACTTCCCTTGAGCAACAGAACCAAACCACAACTCAGAGACAGCTTAAACAGCACTTATTTATTTACTCTGCCCTGATTAAACCAGATTTTCCAAGAATCAGCTGTCTGTGTCCACATCCCAGGGGCTGTTCCACCCAACCACACAGTTCCACAGTTCCTGTGTGGGAGGGAATCTCCTCCTCTGGGTGTGTTGTTTCTGAGGTACAGCCTGGTTCCATCAACACTCATCTCCCTCCAGCCACACACTTCACACTTGCCAGGCAGCCCTTTCATTTCATTTCATTTCATTCCTGCTTTGTGCAAGCTGCCATCAGCACCTCCTGATTTTGCACCTGCACAAAGACACAGAAGTTATGGTGCTGAGGAGAGCAGGAGAAAAGCCTGTGTGCAGTCTTTTTCCATTTACCAATTCAACGCAGCCTGAGGGAAATGATGCCCTGCTCTATGCAAAAAACCATTTGATTTCTCACATTAAAATCACTCATTCTTCCCCCAAAATGCCACTGTTGCCCTCCTTTCAGGAGGACTCCTTTCAGGTGTCATTATTCTACTATTAATGTGGCAAGACATCAACTGATAAAAAGAATTGAACATTTTACTTAGAGACTTTTTTTTCCTGGCCCTTGAGTGTGGGGAAAAAAGCCAGAGGATCCTTGGGGAAATGAGATTTGCAAGTTTTGCTGCGCTACAGCAAACGGACTGCACCTTCAGGCCGTGTTTTATTAGACTGATGCTTTTTAATAAATAACTTTTAACATTATAACTGGCCTCTAGTAGCCTGGCTCGCCTGTAACACTTTAACAGCATCCATAATAAATTAAATGTGTTTTAAGTGCTCTAAGTGTTGATTTAGTGATGTGGCGAGTCAGGCGCAGGGCCTGTTTGCGAGTTACCAGAACTACTGACCATGAAATGTGCTCAGAATCCAGGCAGAGATCAACGTAGCTCCAGGTCCTTTAAGAGACGGGATTCAGAGAATGGAATGGATGCAAAGGATGAATATATTCAGGAAAACTTAGAGTTCGTTGAGTGAAATGAAGGGGAGTGTTTTATATCTGTGTAAACGGGGTAAGGGGCCGTGAGGGGAAGGAGCGGCGGCTGAGGGCAGGGCTCGCTCCTGAGGGCAGAGCAGCGGCCGGGCCGGGGCTGGGATCGGGGCTCGGGGCTCGGGGCTCGGGGCAAGGCTCTGCCCGGGGAATGGGCACAGGGAACGGCCCTGAGCCGGGCCGGGGCTGGGAGCGGGGANGGGATCGGGGCTCGGGGCTCGGGGCAAGGCTCTGCCCCAGGGAATGGGCACAGGGAACGGCCCAGAGCCGGGCCGGGGCTGGGATCGGGGCTCGGGGCTCGGGGCAAGGCTCTGCCCCAGGGAATGGGCACAGGGAACGGCCCAGAGCCGGGCCGGGGCTGGGATCGGGGCTCGGGGCTCGGGGCAAGGCTCTGCCCCAGAGGGGGCTGGCACTGCCCGGGGAATGGGCCCGGCCCCGAGTGCGGGAGCACTTTGCGTGCCAGAACTGTCGGGACAGGACTCAGGCGAGATCTCTGAGGTGAAGTTTTGCAGTTTATTCCATAGGGTGTGGGTGAAAGAGCCCAGCTCAGAGTGAGCTCAGAGCAGGCTGGAGAACAAAGAGAGCAAGAGAGTGAAGAGCATAAGAGAGGAGAACAGAGCAAGAGAGTAAGAGAGTAAGAGCTAGTGAGAGACAAAAGAATGAAGAGAACAAAAGCAAGAGAGGAGAGCGAGCGGAGATCAGCATAACAGCAGGAGCAAGAGAGCGAGCTCTCCTTTTACAATGACATATCTCTTTCTCTGGTGAATATTCTACTTTCACAGTAACCAATCTAGTAACAAATACAAATTTTCTACATTTACATACATCCTATAGGAATGGCTCCATTCCCATGTTTTACTCCGTTCTAATCNGGCTCCATTCCCATGTTTTACTCCGTTCTAATCTCTAAATCTCACCGGGGGCATTTCCTGCCAGGCCAGGGAAGAAGGGGCTGCTCTGGCTTTGCTGTGTCTGCCTGTGAATCCCATCCCTAACAGAGAGAGAAAGACCCTTGGTCAGCCAGAGCTGTTCTAGAAACATTCAAACAAACACTGCTTTCATTTCAATGTCTCTTCTAGTTTCTACATTCTTAGCATCTTTGGCTAAATAGCCATACTTATAGGACTTTCTTGTTTCTTCCTTTCCAAGACCTGAGGCTGCCAGAGCTGCAGGAGCCTTTGGACTCTGAGGGGCCCCGTCTAACTCAGCTTATTCTGTGACACCGAGCTACTTCATCCCATTTGCAAGCTTTTTAGACCAAGCTTAACCTCATGAATAGGAGCACTTCTGCTGCTCAGAAGGATCTGTGAGTGGGGAGCGATGCCCTCCCAGCTCGAGTCTGAACTGCTGGCAAAAAGTGTCGCCAGGAACCAAAATCCTACATGGACTGTAATAGCCATAAACAGGTGTGCAGCTGTGCCCATCTCCACCTTCAATATAAGAGTAGCCAGTGCTGTCCCTGAAAATCAACCTTCTGATTTGTTTGGGTATCATGGAGTCAGTGCTCATGAATTGTAAGATAAACAAGGATCATGTTTGCATTCCTTTGTAAAAGCTATCACCTGATGGACTTCTCCAGTGAGCAGTGGGGATGGAGAGGTGGGAACTTCTCTGTCCAACCTCTGGGCACTGTCCAGAAACTGAGAGATACGAGGTCAACAATAAACTGGAGAGTTCTTCTCTGCCTGAACCCCTGTTGTGTGTGTTGCTGTGTTCCCTCTGTGTGTCACAGTAACAAGTATTAACTAGTCCAGATATATTTCAGTTTAGGCCAGAAACTTGTCTGCAAAGCACGTGAACAATCAGGAAAAGCTTGTGGTATTTTCCAGAATGTTCTCCCAACCTCAGACTACATTTTGGCCAAGAACATTCACAGCAATTTACTGTATCTCTGACTCCAGGTAATAATGACTGCTGAATCATCCAATGTATCTGTACTCTTACATAATTCTGCCTGTACTTTTGCCCCATTTTCCTTAATTTTTTAAGATTAGATTACACCTGTTACTAATAGTAATTCCATGTCCTGCTGTTCACTGTGTCAGAGCTACACATTAAGGTGGAATGAACCAGTAACACACATTGTAAAATAAGGTGCGGTTGGGTATTTCCTAAAGAAGAAATAGGAGGAAGAATCCAAGGTCCAGGACCAGAACTGTATCAAGTGTCAGACTCGTGAACCATGTGGCCAAAGCATGTTTTAAGTGTTCTGAGGTTCATTTAATGCCAGTAACATATGTCCAACTGGAAATCCATGAGCTGCAAATGTGCTGAGGCCACAGAGAATCTGGAAAGCACCACCAAATACAACGTGGTATATTTATATTCCTTATTTTGGTCATTGCTAGCTCCTTCAGTGGCCTTTCCATTGCTTTCTGTCCTTAATTTTACAGATATTTTAACACAACTCCTTTCAGTCCAAAGTGAAGAATCCTTCTCACAAAGTGAAGAATTCTGATTTGGCTACTGCTGCCACTGAACCTGATCCTTTCTTCCATCATCCATTCTACTCTCCCACAAACCTTTGGAATGCTGCAGCATTTTCAACACAAAATAAACAAAGCATGCAGTACTCAAGATACACACAAACTACTGAATTACACAGTGGATTAATTATTTTTTTATATATTTGCTATATATTCTTTTTCTAATAATTCCTGCTTTTTCAACTGCTAGCACACACTTCAAACCACTAGATACTTTTCTAAATTATAACTGCTTCATGAAAATGGATGTTTTAATACATATGACATGAGGATTGTTTTTCAGTTAAGATCAGCTTATTTCATATATATCTCCTCTGTTTCTCCAGCTCCCCTCTTTACTAACCTGAAAAGTTCTGACATAATGGTGTTTTTCTTCTGTACAGCCTTACTGCTCTTCTGATGGTAACAATTAACCAATTGTTAATAAACCAGTCATGGTCCTGCTGGGTGGAACTAGACTCATTTAGACTTATTTCTGGAAAAAGTAAAAAGTGTTTTAAGACCACACTAACAATAAAAAAAAATAATTAACACCAAAAACCTTCCCCTGCACAGGTTCTGGAAAAACTAATTACCTAAAATGTGTGCTCAAGGTTTCAAAGTCTTAAAACCTTGAAATCAGCAAGTATTAAAACATATCTCTGACTTCAAAAGGCTGAGATATATGTGATTGATATTGATTTGAAATGATTTAAAGCAAGAATTTGTTGCATCACCTAACAGGAACTGGAGAGGAAGATAAACTGAATAGAAGAAAGAGCAGATAAAAAATGAATGGAGTCAGAAGTAGGTGAAGGTGTGCATGTGATTAATTTGGGCATTAAATTTGTCCACCTTTGCCATCATAAATCATTTGTGTGGCACATGAACTTGGGAATGTATGATTTACAGAACAGAAACTCACCACAAGCCAGCCCATAACTATTCTCTACTTAAAAGACTAGAGAAAGTTGTTTATTTAAAATTTGAGGAAATCAGCTATTTTTTCACAGTAGGTTATTACAAATATTTACATAATTTCCTTTTTTTTTTCCATTTCACATAATCACAACAGAACAGTCCACATTACCTAAGATCTTCTTTGGAATACTCTGGGTTAATCAAAGCAAAAAAAACCAAGTGGTCACATGGCCAAAAGATGATCTCAAAATTAGCCCAGAATAACAAAACTGACCATTGAAATCTCCTCTGAATGAGCAATGCCCTCTAATCAAAGGCATTTGTGGCATCACATGTACTGCAACAGGCCTTGGAAAAATATTCTACACATTTGAACCTTTGCTGGGACTTGGGATTTCACCTCTAAGGTGACAGAGTTACCCTCACTGCCTCTGCCTCTCTGACCCTGAAATCCTTCATCTGATTGAGGCTCTTCTATCAAATCAAGTAATTAAGGCATCTCTCTTCCTACTCTATAATTAGGCTTTCCACTACAGAGTGGGTAATACAAATCTGAACCTCTTAAGCAGCAGATCTTGTATATCCCATATCTTTGTTTTTTGTAAAGTCTCTAGAGCTCTTTTATCCTTCATGTTCTTCCCCATGTCAGATTTTACCATGTTCTTCTAAACAAGAATTCATCAAAGTGAAGACATTGATGTCCAAACTGTAGCTCTCCTCTTGTCAAAGTCCATGGGATTAATCCACCTAAATGGTGACTGAAAGGAGACACTTAAATTTAGGTGCCTTGGAGCTGAGTAGTACAGTGAACAATTTATCTGTTAATTGTAGATAAGCAGTAAATAATTTCAGTTCAACATTTTGCTTTGTGGAAGGAAATAAACACAAAGTTTATCAGAGGCCAATATATCAGGTGAGATACTGGGAGTATAACTATTTATACAATACAATATTTAGCAGAGAAACCAAATAAAATGTCAAGCCATTATCATTCTCTTCACTTGTAATTGCCTGTGTACCATGGGTATTTTTATTTTTTAGCATAACCCAAACCAGAACTTGACTCTGATATAGACTATTGTATTTGTAATGTACAATACAAATCCTATTTTCAATAAATACAAGCATGTAAACCAGCTTTAACATGTTAAAAGTAGTCTGTATATATATATTTTATATAATCCCACATCAACTATGGTTTGGTGTTTGGTTTTTTTTTGAACAGCAGCTACTTTTCCATACAATAAACTTAAAGACTTTTATTTGGCTTTAACTTATTTGAGGTTGCAGTAAAGTCTTCATAGAAAGAAACTGAGTCTCTGCAAAGATCTCAAAGACAAAAGAAAATTTAACTCCAAATTTAGCAAAATATTAATTTAGACATTTCAATAAAACCCAAAACAAGCAGATTCCAAGAGGCACAATTCCAAATGCAATTTAATTATTTATGAACTTAAAACTGAACACATGCTAAAGTGCTTTATTAAATGAATATTAACTTGTTTTACAGCAACTGTGCTGTATCTTAAAAATAGAGGAGGAAGTTTTATTGATAGTATTTCACACCTGACCTCTGCAGCATATGTTAAAAACTCTTCCTTGCTAAGGAAAAAGCCTGTAAAATGCAATCACACAACCACACCACCATGCATTTGAGAAAAGAAATGCAAACCACATGAGCAAAACCAACAGAACTTTTGGTTTTTTTAAGCCTGAATTACGAATTTTCAAGTCATGCAAAATCATTGGTCCCTGAAAACATTCAGATTATGAACTAAAGATGCATCATTCCTGCAGGACAGGTGTGATGATTATGAGATTTCCAGGGCACTCCCTTTTGTAGCATTCCTCCCGTTGCACACAAATGGCTTTTAAAATCATCATGGATATGATTATGTTTTCAGCTACAATCATGAATGTGGGACCTGGAATTAGAGGGAGACACCTTTTTAACTCTACTGTGCTGCAAAATTTGAAAGGTAAGCATTCCTTTGGGACATGGATGTACTGAGGAAGAAAAGCAGCACTGACCAACGGTGTTACTCTTTCTCCATCAGTTCCTTATTTCCTTTCCTGCTGTTCTCATTTCTCCCCATTTCCTTCCCTGCTGAGCTGATTTCTTCCAGTTGCTTCCTTGCAGAGTTCACTTTCTCCAGGAGCAGGAATATGTGTTCTGCAAACTCCCTCACAGCTCCACAGCCACCTCTGCTCTTACAGATGTAACCAGCAGCCTTCTGAGCAGCAGCACAGGCATCAGCTGGCACACCACTCATGCCTGCCTGCTTCAGGCACTCCACGTCTGACTCCTCATTTCCTAGGGAGGAAAATGACAGGCAAGGCCAAATATCACAGAAGAGAAAGAATCAGTATTTTTCTCAGTGTTTTGCTGGGTTTGCATTGATCTGATTTTTGAAATTTGTTCTATTGGGGTTTTTGTCACAGTGTTCATCCCAGCAGCTCAACAGCACTTTGCACGTGCAAGTCAGTTGTTGGAAAAGCTTGGTGATCCATGTAAGTGCTGATCACACTTCACAATCTTCAGGCAAGAGAAGGGTTCTTTTAAGAGCAGTAAAATTATGTGAGTGGCTGAATTAGCACTGGCAGGACTCCACACTTAACCTGTCACTGAAATACAGTTTAGCAAGAACCACATGGCTTCCAGGTCTAATTCTGTCCATTTCTGATTTCCAATTCAGAACATCATCTATGCAACATCCCTCTGAAATGAACTAGAATAAGTTCAACATTGTCAGCTCTCAGTGTATGCTCATCAACATTTTGTATCAAAATGTTTCCTAAAAACAAAAGCTTTCCTATATCCCACTGGAAAAACAGTGAAGACTTCCCTTATCAAATTTCACAGATTCATCAATGTCTGTAACATTTAGATTGTACCCTAATAGGCCTTAAAATACCTGCTTTTGGTGACTGTGTGCTGCAATGTGCACAGCAATCCCATTAAATTCAGTGTAGCTACAAAGAGAAAAGTGGGTTGAAGCTCAGCAGAAGTACAAAGATTATATTTGTCCATACTATTTAAATTAAATAAACCAAAAGGAAAGGAACTGACCTAAGTAAGCCACCTCTTTCCAGCTCAAACCCATGTCTTCCTGCCAGTCCTTCAGAACCTGTAGTTTATTTGTTACATTGGCTTTTGCTACACATCCCAGCTGCATGGCTGACAGTGTTTTTGAACAATCTCTGTCAGAGATGAGTCGAACCTAGAGAAATAAAACTAGAGTAAGTTCTACATCCAAAGAAATATGACATATAAGTTGATTTAGTATTATGAAATAAGAAAAAAAAAAAAAAAGCAGTTTTGCTTGGAGAAGCTCTCAGGTACCAGAAAAGCATTGAATGATTGATTTTCAAAACTCAGAGCAGAAGTGATTAGCATCCAAAACCAGTCTTGAGGTTCCTTTAGGAAAGTGAAATTCCTTTCTTATTTTCCCCTGAGGGTTCTGAGGATAACATTTGTCCCAACCAATATATTATGCTGCTTGATCACAAGTACTGTGAAAAAAACTTCAACTTCTATGCTGCAAGAACAGAATTTTTTAGAATCTTCTAATGTGCAGGTTACATGAGACATGAAGGCTCACCCTTCAGAACAGCACTCACCTGGATTCCTCTCCTCTTTAACAGATCAATGCCAACAGTATCTCTGTAATCATAGGAGACCATTTCCTTGTGATCTTCTGTCACATAAATGCGACCATTGGTCAGGCACCCATCAATACTGCAAACCAAGAGCTTCACCTCCTTCAGTGGCTCTTTGCCAAAATAGCCAAAGCTAGACAAAGAAATTATCTTTTTAGGATGGAAGTTTTTGCACACTCCAAACCCCCAAATATTTCCCATACAACTGGCACCCTCAGACAGATGAATCAGCTTGAAATTCTTCCTTTCTAATGTTTTTCCTCATCATCATCACTCTCCAAGTATATTGTCCCTCTTGATAGAAACACAACTATCCAAAAGACAGCTCATTTATGTCATCCATTTAAAAATTAGGATGAACAAGGCACAGAAAATATACTCCATTCCCACCCATTATTTCCTTAGGGCAGCTGCAAAGCAAAAGCAGCTGCTGAGGTGGAATCAGCTCATGCCCTCACACAAACCCCATTTCTGGGCATGGATCATAGTGGTCTGGAGCATGGAAATCTGGGGCACCTCAGCTGGGAAAGCCAGAGATGATGCTAACAAATTGCTGAGGTATAGTGGGGCTTACACTCTTCACCAAGCTGAACTTAAAGGAAAAAAACCAAACTACCAAAACCCCACCATGTAACAAAGGTAATCCAGTTGATTACAACAGAGATTGGAAAAAATGCTGGGCAGAAATAAAGCTGGCCAATTAACTTTGATCTCCATTGCTTACATTCCATACATTGTGAATTCACATGATCACACTTTGAAACAAGCAGCATCAAAGAAATGAGGGAATCAAAAGTGCTTTTACCTCAAGACTCTCTGCTCTGCAATAGGCCAGTCAATGTCTATGTCAATATCCACACTGTGCTCTGCACGCATTTCATAGTAGGCCATTTTACCACCCTGAGGGAAAGAAAACCCACTCCAGTTTCCTGCTTGGGTCAACACAAACACAAAACTCTACAATTTAGCATCATGCTATGAAAGCCAAGTGCCTGGTTACACAGTGGGCACCATGGTTTATATAAAAGTGAACCATCAATTATGTTTTTGCCAGTGACACGGAACCATTTGAAGGAATCCTCTGCAGGGTTAATAATTATTTCCATTTTGCAACTAGAGAAAGTGTGCAAGATGTTTATATAGCTATTAAATCACACTAGATCTTTTAAACAGCAAAATAGTAATACCTTCAGCATTTGCTTAGGAAGACTATAATTTTTATTTGCTTATTGTTTCTTAATTTTCAATGGAAAAATATCCACCACAGCCCAGTGTTGTTCTGCATCATTACATTGGGATGTAAACATCAGGACAGGGAAAAAGACTGTTAAAGTTAAAAGAAAAAGACTGTAACTGCTAAAGTTACAGTACAAAATTGGCATAAGACTAAAGTGGCTGAAAATACAAATTTACAGATTATGACAAGGCTCTGTTTCATACCCTCAGTGGCATTAAAATGAATTCTAAGATACACTGGTGAACTCATGGAAAACACAACTTAGTATTGTATCATTTTAGGGTTAAAGCTATATAATACACTTATTTGCATAAATTTATTTGCTATGGAGGATGCTGGAACTGGAACTGCTCTAGCTATAACTAGGCCTGCTAAATTACAAGTAATTAGCAAACTGTTCTGAGGTCAGAGTGCTGTTCTTTCACACTGACTGCATCAGAAATCAAAACAGAGTACTCAATTCAGAACCCTCTACAGCAAGAGTAGATGCATTATTCTGAAGAGCATGATAAACCAGGAGCACTAACCTGCAAGTAGCCTTTCTCAATCAGATGTCTCTTGGCAAAATAAAAGGAGCCATTTTCATAGAGCTCCCCAGGCCAGTCCTGCCTCCGGTACCGCTTCGCTGGATTCAGGTTTTGGGGTTCTGTCATCTTGTTTTCTGTTAACAGAGGGAAAAAAAGGCAAGATAAGCTTTACAGAATTCTTGTTCAGAGTCACTTAACTTCTTGAATAACTTTCTGTTGAAAAATTAAGGGCATAATTCAGTCACCAACTTCCCTCATTATTGCCTCTTGGTGCTTAACTTTATAAAGAATCACAGCCTGGTTTGGCTTGGCAGGGATGTTAAAGATGATCCAGTTCCAACCTCTTGCCATGGGCAAGGACACCTTTCACTACCCCAGGATGCTCAGAGCCCCATCCAACCCAGCCTGGAACACTTCTAGGGATGCAGAATCCACAACTTCCCTGGGGAATTGCTGAACTGCTTCTCTTTCTTAGAACTGTGGATAAACTGGAGGACTGCTCTGTATGCCTAGCAGTGGAAAAGTAAACTTTTCATTACCACTTTAGGAAAAAAAACCAAAACCAACCAACCAAAAACCAACAACAAAACCCCAAGAGGTTATTTGCTTCAAAACTGGTTCCTACAAGGAGTAGGAGGGACATTCTTCCACACTGTCCTTGCCAATGTGAAAGAAATACTATTCCTGTACTCCAGCTCCTAGTGCACATGGGAATGCCTGAATGCCCTCTGATACCTGAAAGGACCAGCCTGAAATCTGGAAGGTGAAAAAAAAGCACATGTGAATAATTTTTGCCTGTGAAAACATCCTGGCACTTCCCCAAAATACATCCTATTTAAGGGTATTCATTAACTGTTCCTAAGTGGTTGAATCAGGGTCCACAAATAAACAAACAGCTGTCTGCACAAATGCCTGAGCAACTTTCATTCAAAAGAATAAAAACAAAAACAAACAACCCCCCAAAAAGTAATTCCAGTGTGAGAGTACCTGAAATAACCATTTTTAAAAAATGAAGAAAAAATTTCTGCTTTAACCACAGAAACAAAGCCAACATACACAATATATGGAACAGCTCTTTGTACCAGGACAAAAGTTGCTTTATAGCTAAACCAAGGTACAATCTTTATTGGTAAAATTTCAGTCTTTGCTCATTGCTTGGCCACTGTAGCTGAGAGGCATATTTTCTCTGGGAAAAACCAGTCATATTTTTCTGGATGAGCTAACCAACATGAGTTCAGCCCTCATGACCCAAAGGCATTTTACAACGTGACATAAGTCAGCAGCCAAATCATCAGGATGAAACAAAGCCTAAGTCTCCAGGCCAAGAGATTGCCATCCCATCCTCAGCAAGATTTTATCTCACATTATTGGTCATTTGTTAGCTGCTGCATAGCAAGAACAAACAGTTTTTTAGTTTGGACCTCTTCCTAGGACCCCCTAGGAAGAAGTTAACATTTAAGGGTTTTTTGGAACTCTATCTTCAGCCTAGACAAGCTAATATAATTTAAATTTCTACAAAAAAAGTTACAGAGAGGCCAAGCAATGCTTGGTAGTATCAAGACACCAGTGCTTGGAAAGAATTTCTAAGCCATCTCAAATCTCTCAGAGAGAACTTGGTCCATGTCTCAGACATCACTTCCTCAAAATACATAGGTGTGAAAAACTAGAATTTGAAGGAAAAAAAAAGAAGGTAACCATAATCAAAAACATTTAAATATTACCTCCTTTCTTTACCTCACTCCATCTGAATTGGTGCCGCCTCACGACAGAGAAGACAGAATCAAACCCCTCCCTCTGGATCATATCTGCCACTTTTATGAGGTCACTGGGATGTAAACAGGGAGATGTTGCTTGAATATTTCCTACAATATCAACCTCTAAAGAAAAACATAGAGACATTTAGGAAACAATTCATATCTTTGATAATACAACTGCAAAGTGTAGTATGAGTAGGTACCACACACTAAAAAGAAAGAAAATGAAAATCTTTCTAGCTTTTATTCACTCAATGCTTTACTTATTTTTCTAAATAACAAGTGCATCATCCCTCTGGGGCTAAAATATCAAAGCTCAGCCTATTTCATCCCTGATTTACCATGATGATGATTGAGAAACTCTGTGATGGCCTCTAGAGAAGTTGAGGAGTCTTGAGAGACTTCAGGGCTCCTGCGATGGACCTGAGCCCCAAACTGCTTCGCCACCTTCTCGATCTCATCGTGGTCTGTGGAAACCCAGATGCTGTGGGCAGAAGGGACAGAAATAAAGAATAAATCCCACCATTGTTGACTTGCCTCTTGTAACTTAACCTGAAAAAAAAAAACCCAGCTTTTTATGTCTGTACTACACCTTGCAATGAAAGGAAGTAGTTCTTGTATTTGTGTTAATAAAACTATCACAGTCAGTCCAACAAGCAGCTTTTAACAGTGGGGATAGAACATGCACACTCACCAGTGTAAAATCTGAATCTGGAGTTGCATTCCATGCAGGAAGCTTAAGCAACATAAGATTTAGAAGTGTTACCAGAAAAATCCAGTGTCAGCACAAAGAATTTGTTAGGCATGTTAACAGATCAATGAATTGTGAATGTGTTGGATGTGGCACTCAGAATCAGGTAAGAGTTTAGTTTACAACGAGTAAAACTGCCACAAAGTTAATCTTTTAACTTATGCTGCAAGTGTGTTAAAATGTGTTAAATGAGCTCCACACAATCCCAGAGAAGGAGCTGTTCAAGTTCCATATGCTTTGGCACAGAAAACTTCTAGTACTGGTAAAGCAAGATTATAATCCTTCAGGGAAAATAAACATTTACAAAAGGAAGGGCTAATTCTGAATACCATGTGATGACAAACACTGAGCAACTGTGAAGCCACTGCTGTCATCGTTGTGACAAAAATGCATGAGAGGTGTAAAAACAGAGGCTGTGAAAAGTCACCTTCCTCTCTCAGCACTGCTGGCATTCTCAATGCACTGTCCACAGCAAAGGGTGGGTGCTGCAGTTACATTTCTTCCCCCAAAGACATCGTGGGATCATCATCAGAAAAATATGTGTGACAGCAACATCAAGTTCACACCCAGGAGAACAAACACACAAAACCAGAAACTGCTCTGGGATGGTGAACTTAAACACACACTCCCCATTCAACTAGCAGAGTTTTGTTGTGTAACAGGTACCCTGCACAGCTGTTCCAAAGGTGACCAGGCAAACCTGGTTTGTGTCCACCTACCACACCTGCCATGCCTCAAAGGCTGCACAACCTTGACTGGCTTCCTGCTGGGAAAATTCAGAGGCCAAACAGAAGCCACAGCAGGTCATTCAGCAATAGAGATTCACAATCATTAAGAAAATAGCAGTAATCTCGGTTAGAAGTGTTCTTGTCTGCTTCTTTATTAAAAATAAAACAGAGTGCTGCACCCTCTACTTTTCAGATAGAGCAAGAAAGGTTTCCAGGCTAGATAATGATGGAGCAGCTATGAGATACAGAGTGCTCTGGATCTAGCAGGGCTACATTTCTCCTTGACCTGCCCTGAGCATTATGCAGCAGGTTTGACTGGGAGCCTACCCTCAGTGTGCTACACACCAAGCACATCCTAACCATGGCTTTCATTACCAGCAAATGTGTAGAAAATCCTCAGTCTTGCTCCTGCAGAAAAATCTGTAATGCCTTTACTCTCAACATCACCAACACACCTGTTTCTATCTAATTATTGCTACTGAAATTTCAGGCACTAGGCCACAAACTGAGCTTCTCTTCTGTGTCACATGGGCACACAAGATTATTTCTTTCAACTTGACATTTGAGTGAGACTGCTTCTGTGTTGTGTCCAGCTGCAGGCTCCCTGATAGCAAAAAGGAAAACAGGAGCAAGCTCAGCAGGAGCCAGCATGATGACTGGGAGCACACTTATGCCAGGAGATGCTGAAAGAGACATCTCAGCAAGGAGGTGATTTCACTGCTGGGCAGGTAGAGAGAAAATAAGGAAGATTTTTCTGGGTGAGTGCAATGAAAGGACCAGAAGGGCTGTGGAGTCTCCATCCTTGGAGATCCCAAGCTCAGTGCATGCTGTCCTGAGTACCTAGATGACCATGAACCAGTCACCCTGTGCCTCAGCAGTTCACAGGAGATCATCTCCAACCTGGCAGTCCCATTTAATACAGATGTCTTCATAAAGTAACCCCATCAATATTTACTGGCAAACTTCACCAGCTAGTGGCCACCCAACCACGCATCGGAACAACTTTAATTTCAAATTACTGTGCCGTAAGACTTGAATTCCTTCATTCCTCTGCTGCTCACCCTCAGCAGGAAGGGACAGCCGAGTTCTTGATGGGTTGCTTGCCTTGCCTGGCCTTTAACCTGGTGCCACAGTAACTGCACCCCCTTGTCTTAAGTGGGATCAGTCCTGCCTCATTGGCAGAGTCACAGCTCGGCCAGGCTGGACGGGACCACAGCGGGTCACCTGAGCCCAGCTCCCTGCTCCAGCAGGGCCACCTGGAGCAGGCTGCACAGGATTCCACCCAGGCAGATTTTGAGCATCTCCACCAAGAGAGACTCCACTTCCTCTCAGGGGAGCCTGTTCCAGTAAAGAAGTTCTTCCTCAGCTGGAACTTCCTGGGCATCAGCTCCTGCCGTGTCTCCATTGCTGGGCCCCCCGGAGCAGAGCCCGGTCCCTGCTCTGAGCCCTCCTGCAGGCACTGACAGCATCCCCAAGACCCCC
>VXBS01005889.1:0-65779 GCA_013400255.1 Sitta europaea
CTCAACCCCCAACAAGCACAAATTCAAATCAGCCCCATACTAGCTACAATAAGTAGCTAAGTAGCTAATTGTACTTCAGCCCAAACTGGCACAGAATGTTAATGGTTTAGTTGTGAGCCACAAAATTATTTCTACAGTAAAATTATTACTGTTTAAGTGAGCACTGCTTACATTTTCTGGGCTGAAAGGAGGACAACCTTAAAGCATTGGGAGTACTAGGGTACCCAGTTTAGTATTCTTTTCCTTACAGCTTTAATCTTCTTGAGATTGTGTTTCACCCTGTGACTACCCAGTCAGGAACCTGATGTACAAATATTTTATTTATATACTAAATATTTTTACTTCTTCTTGGGCACTTGCATTAACATGCAAATTAATATATAATACAGAAGGAAACTTGAGACACATTGCAAGTTAAGTACCAGTTAGTCTTTGATCTTGAGCTTGGTTGAGGGATGAATGGTATTTGTGGAACCTTACTTTATAGTGATGTGTTATAGCTATGAAATTGTTATTTTCGAAAATGACCTTTGTAAATTCTAAGATGGATACCCTACTGATTTTATTTTCAGAAAGACTTTATACACTTATCAATTTATCTCCTGACTTCTTAGTGCTAAGTAAAACTGCTTTTATGAAAAGATTTTCTACTGTGTTTGAATCAGTGATAATGACCAGAAATAAATATTATGGAGATAATACTCAGAAAATTAAAAAAGGTAGTCACAGAACTTTCCACTTTCCACTGGCATGTTTGCCTCCACATGGGTTCTTGGCCCATCACTTTCACATTATAGCACGCATCATGTGAAATCAGTAGGAGACAGATTCAAAAGAAAGAAAAAGAGGTGACTTTTCAAGACATAAATGGATGTCTTGCTGTGTAAGGACCTGTATATATCTTGCGATGGGATTTCCTCAGCTTTCATAGTATTGACAGAGACAGGACAAGTTCATGTAAGACACCTCTGCTAGGTCTACTATGTACTACTACAAAATTACATCTGGCTCTGGAAATCCTTGAACTTTTTGGAAACATCTTTTGGAAGAGCTTTTGGTGTTGGAATGCACTGTGTTTCAAGATCACTGAAGGCCGCTGTGAAGAAATGACTCCCAAGACTGGAGAATGTTTGGTTGTACTCTGAGCAGTCAACTGAAAGTACCTGTGGTCTTCTACTAACTGTATTTTCTGTCAGTGTGAACCACTCCAAGGATCTTCAACAATCATTAGCATAGCAATATACTCCTGAGCAACATGTGTGAGTTAAAAATTTCCTGCTTCTGATTATGCAAATGATTTTTTTGGCATGGTTTCAGGAAATTAAACTGGGTCTTTGTTTTCATGTGTTGCTGTGAGTTTACATACTTTTGTCTCTTTCCATAGTTAAGAAATTAAGTAGGAACATGATCAGGGAAAATGGAGAGTTTGTTCTTGATGATCTGGGAGTGGCTAATGAGCTTCCATTTCTCAGGCTGGAAGACAGCTCCGTTGATCTTATGAGCATTGTTGACAAAAGGCTGTAGAAGATGTAAGGATCTTTAAAGCGGCACGAAAATAATTTCAGCTCAATTCTTTCCTTGTGTCTCTGTGGTGCATGGCTACCACACTGCTTTTTTCTCCTATCATGAATTATTTTTAGTTCCCTTAATTTTGAGACCTTAAATTTTGGCACAACATTAGGCTGTCTGAGGTGCCACTCATAAGCAACTTGGCCAGTGGTGCATTAAGTGAATTATACTGGACATGTATATATCCTACTATAATTTATTTTACTGGCAACTGTTTCTGAACCCCTTAAGTAATGTGTCCATTTCCACATGCCTATGTCAGATACTAAGAAAGGATGTGTTAACTGCAAAGCCCAAACAAGAATCTTAGACCAGCACACACTGGAAGAAGATCCCAGTAACTCCTTTTAGAGAAGTAAATATAAAACTTGGGAGCTTCTGGAATGTCCTTAGGTCTCTGAAGTGAAAACTGTTTTGCAGCATCAAAATTCTATAAATCTGAGACAACATGACTGATTAATAAGAGCAACTATGATAATGTTTTAAAAGAAATCTTAAGTATGTACAGCAGAAAGCAGAAGAAACTTGTATGTAAATTCAGACTCCCTATCCGCAGCTACAGAAATGGAGATGGATCTTAGTGACGCTGTTAGACTGTCATGGATTCAGAGATTTCAAAGGATCTGAAGCACCTTAAGCAATGGATTGTGCAGTTTAAGTGCAAAATAAATTCCCTATGTACAAGCAGCACCAAGGAATGAAACTAAATGCATGTGAGAAATTGGAATTGAGGTTTGCCGCTATGCATGTGTTGGTGTGGTGTTCTAGGTAATAAAATGCCCCCGTTTGCCACAATTTCAGCATTTTGTTTCTGTTAGAAGTAGTGCGAAATATAGTTAGAGGCACCAGAGAGAAGAAATAATGCATTTCTTGAAGTTTATTTTTCATCCTTTTGAAGACCAGCTCCTTTTTAAACAGGTAGTGGTAGCTTTATATTAACAGAATAGTCTTTGTATCAATGATGATACCTTAAATTCCAAGTAATGCTTCTTTTGCTTTGTGGTTCAAAACAATTACTAGGTCTTGGTCTTTTAGATGTAGGCATTTAATCCCTTTGCAATGACCATTGGACACAATGTGCTTGGGTCTTTCTCAATAGTAGGACCAGAAGTCTCCCCAGAGGAAAAAAAAGAGGGAATTTCATCATACAGTGCTCCTTTGAATGGTTTCTGAATTCTCTGAGAATTTTTTCTGCTGTTCAAATTACACCCTGAACAGCAAGATGTCAACGCAGTTGTGTCTTTCAGCGAAGATTTTCTTATTACTTTTAATTCACTATATATAATGTATCATCATTTTCTTCAGATGTCAAAACAGAAAAATAGGCAGCCAGCTATTAAAAATCAGTGAATGCTCAAACTGGGTTTTCTGAGTCCTATTATTATTCAGTTTATAAGAATGGACTATTCAGTAAAGGTCTGTTTTCTTTCCATAGCTGAAGGTAAAGCTGAACTTCTGCTTTCTTATATTCCACGTAATGCCAGCAGCTCTATTTTTATTTCTACTCTGAACATTAGATAGACAGCTCAGAGTGGTGATGACTATCAGATCAATATCCTGGAAATATATCTATACCTGTAAACCATCTAGGCACTGTTCCAAATGTTGGCACACTTCAAAATGCAGGACAGCAAGTGTACTAACTAAAAAGTCTGACAGAACGCAGGTGCCTTCTGGACTTAAAGTTTTGCCTCTATTTTGTCATACCCAATAGCAATCCTAATAATCCAGTGGAGTCTACCTGACATGTTTGTTGCTCCAGAATGGAGCTGTACTTTGCGCATCTGGAAGGAATTTTGCTGTTCAGTTTGATAGCTCACAGAAGAAATTTTCCATGCATCGAAGAACACGAAACACTAGAAATCAAATGGTTACATTGAAACTTCATTTAGCAGAAGGGCAATTTACATATCTTTTTGTAAGATTTCTCCTTTTGTGCAGCCAAAAGGGAGCATTTCTCCAGATTGCAACAGTAGATCTGTGTGCAAATGTGTATGCACACGAATTCATATGCATGATTTGATAAAGGACAGTGCATCTCTTTCCTGTAGGGATGACTAGCACTGTGGAGACAATGCACTCTGCCACCTGCAACAATCATCTGGCACTAAATGAAGACGTATGAAGAATTATGCAAATAAAACAATTACTTCAGAAATTTTTATGTATTTTTCTTGAGAATAGACTGGAGTAAGTTGAAAAAGTATGACAAATGCAGATCCTGGATATTCTATTGCTGTTCAAAAAACACACTGACTCCTGCGTAATTTACTTTAACACTGCAGCCAAAATTATTCTTACTCTGGGAGTATTTCAGTACTGTTTGAGTGTTAATAAAGTATTTTCATTATAAGAGTAAACAGAAATATGAACATGTGACACCTTAAAATTTACCCTGAAAGAAAAACACAGAAGTTATTGTAATAATATCATATGCTGTGAGAGTCTTTTAGTGAGACATAATGCAGTGATGTGGAGCACAGAAATAACATTGGAGAGAAGTTTAGAGAGACACAGATTTCCATGTTTAATAACACAAAAATGAATAAGAGGGAGTGAAATTTTGGCAGGAGGGGCTTCCAGAAATGGTGCTAAAAGTTTAAAAGGGAAGCAGCATGCCTCTTCTGTTTTGTCTTGGGGCTTTTTTTAATACACTTCAGTGACAGTCATATTTGTCATTCATGCTCTAAGCACAAGGGAAACACCTGTCTCAATAAAATATTATCTCCTAAATGGATTTTGTCATCTATAAAGGGTTTAAGTTTTTTTAAAAAATTTCTTTTCTTTTTACTTGAGTAAAAAAGTGCTTGTGTTCTAATGTTAAAATATCTGTACAACATTTGGAAATTTGCAGGTCATTTTGCTTTACATGTCAGCTGCTTAAACATGAACATTTTCTTGCAATCTTATCTCAATATAAAGGTGGCTAATGGAAATACTTATTACTTTGGTATTCTGCTAGTATTTTCATTGGCTGAATGCAAACATGCCCGCAGAACATTAAGTAGCAACTTTTATTACTGAAGAGTCATATTTGTGAGGCTTTTAAAATCTTTGGTGTTGTCGGTCCTGGTGGAAGACATCCAGTTTCATAGCAACTTCTCTCCCTCTGTAGATCCCCACCTGTGTTCAATAACAGGTTTGCATTCACCCCAGACACCACCAGACACAGCAGCTGGGCACAGTCAAGCTCCCAGGTCTTCATTCTCTTCCACATAGGCACTGGTACTTTTTCCAGCTTGATTTACTCTCGTGATGCTTCCAGCATCTTTTGGGTTTTATGATCTGATCCAAATGTGAGGGATATGAGGGTGGGGGAAATGGGGAGAACTGCTTCAAATGCGTTTGCTATAAAAATATTTGAGCACTTACCACAAACCTTGGATTTGCACCTGTGCAAAAATACCATGACATGTGGCATTTTTCCTGTTTTATTTGGTACATAAAGATATATTTTCATGCTGCTTGCTTCAGAGGATACCACTTTTCCTTGTTTCTTTTCAATTTCTGGGACTGTGAACAAGGAACCAAGTAGTTTGATTGCTGCCTGCTGCAGTCAGTGGAGCATGCCAATCCTCACAGCGTTTGTAAGTACAGTGAAGGAGTTCTGTTAGCTCTCTAACGTCTATCCCTGGAGGAGATGTTTCACTAATCTAATATTAAATTAGATCTTGCATTCCAGCTACTACATAACAAAAGTTAATTTTGGAAAATAATTTAATTACAGTGCAGTGTTACACATGAGCAATAGGTAATGCATTATGAATATTATATGAACTCCATCTACATGAAAAAATCCCAACTGTTTAATTGTAGAATTTGTTTACCAAATATTTGAAGTAGGTCTACTTAAAAACAGACAAGACAACAACATGATTTAATTAAACAGAAAGAACAGAGACAATGAAGCAGTAGCTATTTCTGAAACAAAGCAAGTGGAAAATTAGCCACACCAGTGGAAAATTAGCCACACCACCACTAACCTGTGGCACTTTCATGTAAATGAAATGGAAAAGGACAAATATACAGAAAATAAAAAAGAACTTTAATTTTTAAGCTCATTGTTTCAGGGTGAACAGTTAAAGTTTAACACACTGGAGACCAGTGGAGGATTACTTGCTGGTGAAGAATGAGGAAAGGCTCGTATCCATGGAGATACCAAACCATGCTACCTTCTAATGTAACTCAATGTACTGATATGTGATTCAAAAATCTTCCAGTGAAGTTCTCAGTGTTTGTTTTTTTTTTTTTCCCAGCTATACTCACTTCCCCCTGTTCCCTTCCTCTGCCTCCTATTTTTAAACAGTCACTTTTACTGCGCTTTTCTTTCATTTTGTATTTTCATTTTGCTGTGTGCTGTTTGCCATCATTAAATATCTGCTAAGGCATGAGGTCTGCACAGCAGACTCTAAGCAGTTTAGAGATGCTTTTTATGCTGCTGAATGTCTCCAGATGTGGTTTTACAGCACTTGAGTTCAGTTAACACAACCGGACAAGCTGTCTGGGAGAGATATCATGATATTAAAACTTGAGAGAACAAAATTTTCTATTTATAGGCCCTGGACTTTGAAATGGCATCAACAACCAGATCAACTGAGAGACCCAGAGGTGGAAGTTGTGTTCTGCTTTGTGATTTTTTTAGGGTTTTATGCTGGGGAGAATTAACATGGCTGTATGACACTACCTATTTAAGAGACATCTATTGAATTCAGCTTCTTGAGTGAGTGAGACCATTATCCATCACCAGATGATTTGTTTTTCAGTATTTTGTTTCTGGGAAATTTTGCACAAAGTTACAGAAAAAGGGCTGTGTTTTTATGAATCTGATGCACACAACGTTACACTGACACAAACTATGATAATTACACAGTCAGTGCAGGTTGTTTCACCGGTGATACTTTCAGCAAACAACTAGCTACCTTGTCATAGCAGAGAAAGTTAATAGCAGCATTGTTTGGTTTTCACCTTCACTGTGCTCTCAAAAAAAAGATTCATATTTCATTTTTCGGTTAAACATAATTCTTTGAAACTTGGATATGGAGTACGAGAGCCTAAATAAAATTTACTAATAATTCTGTTCTAACCTTAGGCAATGTTTCTGGAAGCACTGGCGTGACTTTGGATTTCATGAATGACATATGTATGTAAGTATGTAAGGAAGTATGCATTAGGAATCCTCTCTTAAAAATTTACAGTAATTTTTCAGGCTACCTACCTATCTACCTATCTGAAAGGCCTTAAGAATGTAGGATTGATAGAGGTGAAAAGTTCCCATCTGTAATTCACTGCAGTGTATACAGAGGCACATAAATCAGAGAAAATGATAAGGCAGAAGGTGCTGAAATACACTTTTTCCCCTTGGTTATTTCTCAGAGTATATTAAGCCAAGTAGTTTTTATCTATTTGGTTGGGATTATCTATTTAATCTGTCTAGAAGTAATGAAATTAAAAATTATGTGTTAATAGCTTGTAAAAAATCTGTAAACACTTACACAAGCATTTTGCTGTGTTGTTATACCAGATTGAAAAAAGCTTTTTCTTGTAGTTGTGTTGACATTGGGCTTCTGAACAACCAGATAACATTCAATGAGAGCACATGGAATGAAACACAGGTTCTTAAACAAGGATTGTCAAGAATACGTTATTACATCCATGACCTTGATTGGAACACTGAATTAGAGTGAATCTTGCTTTTAAAACAGATAACACAAGTCTTAATGTCCTAAGAAGGGGAAGAAGATAGAAAATTCAGTTTGTCTGAACAAGTAGTTCCATCTACCAAAATGTTTCACAGTCTAAAAAGGCAAGAGGTCACGTGACTGAAGCGTACTTTTGAATAAAACCATTCATGGTGGTTGTGGAAGATTTATGGCGCTGACTGCTGCAAAACCACTGAAATCCTCTCCCACAAGTCATAATTACTTTTACTTTGCTACCTCTTAGAGCTTTTCTTAAAAGTGATCTTCATGTCTTATTTACATTTCCTGTTCACTTAGAAACCATAAGTTCACTGTAACTTTTGTAATGTGATATTCTTGAGCAGATTATACAGTTTGAGGTCTGAACCCAAGATCCAGTTTGTGAAACCAATCTAAAAAATAAAATTCAGTTTTCAATAAGTCAGTAGCAGGAGAATTACTTCAGTGTAGTAACTGTCGCCTGAGGGAGGCAAAAAATGCTATTAACATTTTATTCAACTTTTGCCTACAGATACTTCTTATTACTTTTTATCACTGATAGCACTATTTCCGTCCTTCTGGTTACTCTTGCTCCTCTTTTCCTCAGGTAGATGCAAAGCTAAAAACTACATCTGGAGAACATGCCTATGATCTTTTCTAGATGGTTCTACATATCTCTTCTTGACTGCTGTGTCTTGAATGAGAATGAAAAGATTTGAGATTTTGCTTTACTAGAATCAATTTAGATCAAGCTGAGATGCTTTTTCACCACATGTTGCTCTGCAGAGAAGTAGGGTAGCTGTGTCAGGTAATATTTTGTAAAATTTAGCTCTGTTTTCAGCAAAGACTACCACCAACTCGAGGTCTCTAGGAGACTATTTGAATCTTTGCTCATTTGCTAAACTGATTACTGGTGACTTTAGTAAAGCTAGTTTTTGCAAGCTGCATGCATGCATTTATTTTCTAAATTTTTCATATGAGTAGTTTCCCCCCCCCTCCACCTCCCCTGAGAAGGAGAAATTTCCATGGAGAGGTGGACCAAATACTTTCTAAATCCAGATTAGAGCCATTTGTGAGAGAGCCTAGGCTTTCCACTGGACAGAATGCAGAGCTGCCCATGGTGGTGCTGATCTCTTGGTCCAAAAGCAGCAAAATCATAAGTCATGCTTTTGACAAATGTGTTTGGAAGCTAGACTGAAGAAGTTGTGCCACAGCCCCAGGAATGTGATTCAGGAACACCAAAGAACCCAGCCACCAGCAACGGTTTACTTGTGTAGGTGTGGGCTTTCAAAACTGGGTCAGGTTTTAATGTATGCTGTGTTTCCACATATAGGTATTTAGGAATTTCTGCCTATTACAATGAAAAGGCCAATGAAAAGGATTGTCTGTCTTAGGAATCTAGCTTGATTAGTTCTTATATATGTTGTGATTTCAATGCAAAACTGGGCGGAAACACCAATTTCTGTTTTGGTTTAATTTTGCCAATTTCAAAGTTTCCAATCAAGAGCAAAGCAAGCTTAAGCTTGAAATTAATAAGACTTTATTAACTAACACTAAAAGAAAGATAAACAACAAGATGAGGAAGAAACCTTTAAAACACTCTTCCTCACTCCCCACACCTTCTTTTCTCCCAACTGACAATGTAAAGAAAACAACACTCAGAAATCTCAGTCAGTTTTCCTCCTCTAAACCAGACTTTCTTCAGTTCACTTAGGGAGGGAAGCATCTCTCGTTCNGAGACAGTGTCCAGCCAGGCAGTCCATGGTGTCAGATTTCAAAGCTGTGCTGGGTGGGCAGCTCTCAGAGGGTCCAGGCCCAAAGGCAGCTGCTCCTCACTGGTCGCCTGCAGCCAGGAGGGAAAGTTGGACAGATCCCAAATTCCTTTTCCACCCCTCGGTCTCATCAGGTGCTCCAGCCTCATCACTCCTCCCCTCTCTCCCCAGGCACAGCCAAGGCAGGCTCAGCTGGGGCAGCAGCAGAGCAGACTCTGTGCCTGCAGATGTTCCCCAATCAGCTGCCCCTGCCTGGCCCTGGGCTCCCCCTGCCCCACTGGGCAGGGCAGAGAGGGCAGAGGGGTGTGCTCTGACAGCCGGGAGCAGAGAGACCTGCCCGGGCTGCTGGCAAAGGGAATAACAACCAGAAAATGCTTTCCCATTGGTCCAATAAAATGCCAATCTCCAAACCAGCCAGCTCATTTCTGTGGGCTGGTCAAACCAGGACAGTATATGATGAATAATATCATATAAAGCAATTTAAAAAACGAGTAATTAAAAAAGGGAGACTGAGCTATGGTGTGTTCTGGAATAATTTATAGAAATATAGGGACATCTGAACCTAAAAATATCTGCTGAAGGCCTAATGTGTTTATTTGATTATGAAAATAGACTAAATATTAATTTAGGTAAGGATAACTGTAAATCTATTGTTCTGTCTAAGCCAGAAGTAGAATGTTAATCAGTTTCCAGAAATTAGGAGAATCATCCCTACATTGCAGGCTACCCACCTGGTAGTCTCAGTCTCTTATGTGGCATGCTGGTTTGCGTAATTACTGTTAATGAAGAAGTCCCTGATGCAATGAGTAGCTTTATGAATGGTTCAGTCTGGATATTATAAAAAATTCTGGAAAAAGAATTTGCCTAATGATCTGCCTCAGAGCTTGAAGACAGATGCATGCTAATCTGATTTGTATCTTAGAAGCTACAGTGACAGAAAAAAGAAAAGCCATTACTGCTTGAATTAACTTTTCAGACAAGGCCAGGTCCCATGGCAGAGCTCTTTGACAAAGAGTATTGAGACAAAGTTTTATTGGTGTCCAAACATGATAAATATGTAATTCTTGTTTTATGAACTGCTAATAATAAGAACCAGTTACCCAAGGCTATTTGCAAACAACTCTGAGAGAAGGAACCCAAGATATTCATTGTGACTGGATAGAGTTAATTTAACTCAATACAGTCAACACAAACTACTTAAAGCAAATGACATGAGTACAACAATAACTCACCAGTTAGAAAGTTGGAATACATTTTTTCACACATTAACCTCCCTGTGAGCTTTGATTTCAACTGAGGGGAGAATGAATGCATTTGGTGCAAGTACTCTTTCACAGAAATTACTTGCAAGATTACAAGTGTTTTAAAAGTCCACCAGAATCTAAATAATTTAGCCATCGTTTTAATCATACAACACTGAGTATGTAAAAAGTGAAGCAATTTTAATAAAATATGGCAAAATTCTGTGCTACAATGGAGCACTTGCAGGAAACATGCAAATATTTGATGAATAGTCACAGAATGAAAATAAAAAACACATGTAAAGAATACAGATAAATAGATTTGTAAAATCAAGATTGTTTCTTTCCAAAGAAAGAGAGGTTCTCTCTAACAAAGCCGTGCATTGATAGGAGACTTTGTTAAGTATTCCAATACCCATGACTATGAAGAAGATTTAAGATTCTTTTAAAAGGGGATTAATGTATACACTTAGTTTCAGGTGTAAAACATCACAATCGTGGGATGGGATGCTTCTTTTGTTATATGTGTGAAATATATGTGTATAAAATAACAGCTGATTATGTAACAGAATTGGTTCAATAGCACATTAATAATACAGATTATATAATCCCTGTAACAAAAACTTGCTTATATATGTTAATTGGAAATCTTTATATGATCTTACCTCTCACTACATAGAATCATAGAATCATAGAATTGTAGAATGTGCTGAGTTGGAAGGGACCCCTCAGGATTATAGAGTCAGCTCCTGGCCTTGCAGCTCCTGGCCTTGCCAAGAAACACTCCATTTACCTGAGACCATTGTCTAAATGTTTTCTTGAGCTTTGTCAGGCTTGATGTTATGACAGTTCCCTGAAGATCCTGTTCTGGTGCCCAGCCACCCTGTTGATGAAAAACCCTTTCCTAATATCTGACCTAAACCTTCTCTGACTCAGCTTCATGCTGTTTCCTTGAATGCTATAAATGGTCACAAGACTGAAGAGATTGGTACCTGCTCCTCTGTCTCCCTTGTGAGGATGTTGAAGTCTACAATATCATAAATAAAAATTAACTTGTTTTTTTGGCTACTCATCCATCTGGGTTTTTTCACCTTTGCCAATGGAAAGTCCTGGGCAATCTAATTTTCTTATTAACATATAAAATCATAGCATCACTTAGGTTGGAAAAGACCTTTAGGATCATCATATTCTACTATTGATCTACCTCTGCCAAATACCCCACCAAAGCATATCCCTAAGCACCTTATCTACACATCTTTTAGAAAATTCCAGGGATCATGACTCATCTATTTTCCTTTACAGCCCATTCCAGAACTTAGCAAATATTTTTGTGAAGAACTTTTTTCCTTGTATCCAATGTAAACCTCCCCTAGCTCATTTTCCCATGCCATTTCCTCTTGTGTTGTTATGTGTAACCTGGGTGCACCAGCCAATCCCCGCCTGGCTACACCCTCCTTTCATGCAGCTGCAGAGAGTGATAAGGTCAGCCCTGACCCTCATTTTTTTCAGGCTAAACACCTCAAGCTCCTTCAGCTTCTCTGAATTAGCCCTATACTCCAGACCTTTTCCCAGCTCTGTTGCCCTTCTCTGTACATGTTCTAAGCCCCTCAAAGTCCTTCTTGTAGTGAGGGGCCCAGAACTAAACAGGATTCGAGGTGTGATCTCCACAGTGATGAGCACAAGGGGGTGATGACCCCCTCGTCCTGCTGGCAGCATTATTGCTGATAAAGACCAGGGTGCAATTGGCCTTCTTGGCCACCTGGGCGCACCGATGGCTCATGTTCAGATGCTCAGATGTCCACCAGCACCCTGAGGTCCTTTTCTGATAGGCAGATTTCCAGACACTTTTCTGCAAGCCTGTAGCGCTGCATGGGGTTGTTGTGACCTGAGGAGAGGACTTAGCACTTTGCCTTCTTGAACATCATAGAACTGACATCAGTGGATCAATCTAGTTTGTTCAGATCCCTATTCAGAGCCTAGAGCACATCAGTGACTCCTGCCCAACTTGGTGTCATCTGTGGATCAACTGAGAGTGCACTGGATTCCCTTGTTCAGATCAATAATATTTATTAAATGGGGCTGACAACAGACATTCTAGAAAAATACTTATGGATGGCCACATGAGCTTGCATGTCATGCTGCTTATAATTATGTCATCCTTCTTCTTACATTTGTTAAGGGAAATAGAACACTTCAGCCTTCTAGAAGATTTGTATTTAAATGGTTGAGGTAGAAAAGACATATTTTAGCATTGCAGATAATAAGCTGGTGCACTACAGAAATTCACAGCAGTTGATGAACTTCTTGTACACTCTGTTAAGACAGAAATGGGAGACACATGGTGAAAAAATCCAAGACAGCATATGCTTTGGATAAAGGTTTCTCATATTGTTCCTATGGTTTCAGAGTTGGAAAAAAGGGACAGGGAGAAGATAGTTCAGATCTTCTCGAAAAATTCAGTGGGAACTGTTATTTCTGAGCGTTTCATAGATATAGAACAGCATGCTAAACATAGGAGTCCTCTCCTAATCTTCTTATTGAGTTCAACAGTGACAAGTGACTCTCCTTGTTTGTGTATTAGAGAAATGAAAAGTAAAAGGCTGTGCAAGTGTCTGATGTGGCTGATGGTTTTTGTCAGAAATCTTCACTACAGATTCTTATTGTCTTTTTCTGTATTTCTTTACTTCTGACCTTTAAAGATTTTCTGAAGGCAATCAAATAATACTTCAGGTAGCTGATATGTAAATGGTAGAAAGATCAATCTTACTCTGCAGTGTGAAAATCATCACCCCTCATTACCCTGTCTATTTTAAATATCTGGTTTGTGTTTGCTTAATATGTTGTGAGAGATGGGAAACAAATCTGCTGGAAGAGTCTTACTTAAGCCCAAAACAAAAAAGAAAATTAATTTTCAATGTCCTTTGCTATCTGAACTGCTGTTTCCCCTCTGCTTTATGGACCAACCTGCTGGTACAGTAGCTCTAAATCAGTTGAATGTATGTGAATTAAAATTTACCAGGTGCCAGTGCTAAGGGAACTTCCCCATCTGACCATTCAAGAGTACTCTGGCAGTCACATTTCCACTACCAGAGACTTCAATTCTGAAGGCACTTCAAAAAAGGCATCCCCACCACCCCACTCTCACATGGTCAGAAAAGGTTTCCTTCCCAGCCCAACCCTGGGTTGTCCTTAGGAGAACTTCAGATATCTTGTTCCATAAAGCAATTTATTCATGGTGCAGTAACACAGAAACAGCTTGAGCAGGTCCCTCCAAGGAAGGATCCCCAACAAAGGAACCCCTGGGCCTTTATACTATCACAGTCCAAGGGCAAAACTATCACTGCTCCTCCTGAGCTCTCAGCTCCTGCTGAGTCTCCGTGTCTGGTCCCCTGGCTGGTGTTATAGGTCCCAGTGCCCTTTCCAGTGCCAAGGATTGGCAGTTCCTGGCCTCTTGCCTTGGGCTTCCACCCAGATCTGAACCTGCAGCCCCCAGAGCAGCTGTATGTGAGCTGCTTGTATTGAATGTGTTCTTCAATACTAGCTGGAGCTGATAGGGAAACTCAGTTAGTAGTACTGGTATTGTTGAATAAAACTTGAGCTGGGACAGTGTTTTGCTTTTTTTGGTATCTCCAAATGGATATACTGTACTTATTTTTTTGCATTTGTTAGTAGATCTTCCCATTTTTGTTTTTAAGAATTCATCATGTACATTTATATTAGGCTAGCAGAGATCTGTTTGACTCCTCTTCCAGGTATTCTGCGAGTGAGTGAGTATTTGGAGGTAGGTTGTGATTCCCCAGAATATGATCTTTTGCCATTAATCTTCAGAATTAGCATATAAAAGTAAGAAACAAATTCCTTAACAAGTTGAACTGTTTTTATGAAGCTGCTGAACCTGAATAGAACTGAAGGTCTCTCTTTAGTCTGTTCCTTGAGTGCTTAGAATGAAGAAAATTTTATGTTGTCCTCTATACGCAAAGGATGGTACCCTGTCATCCACAGATTCTTCTTCATTTTGCTATTTTCACCTTTCTTTTCTCATCTCAGATGACTGAGCATAGCCTGTATCTGGGGCATTTCTATGCTGATGTTCCAAGGTACAGCTGGCAAAGGCAATTATTTGAAGCATTGTATTCTCAAAGGAAATCTATGCCAGTTTAGAGCAAGATGCAGAAAACCCTTAACAGGTGCACATTAGGTTTTGACATGCTTCTTCAGCACATGGTGAAATTAGAATTACAAGAGAGGAAAAAAATCATGGTACACCTACTAACTTCAAGCCTTGGTAATTTACTGTTTGACTTTTCTTTTTGACTCCAATTCTCATATACCAAGAGACACGGCATCATTTGCTTTCTGTTCAATAGAAGTGCTTTTCCCTCTGAGATAATGAGTGCTTTAACCATACTTTTCTGTATCTCCTTTTTCTTATTCTCATCCCTCAGGAGAGATAGAAACCAGTTAGTTTAAGCCAGGTGACAGGCTGAGGTGCTTAACTTATACATAGGAGTGCATTTCTCTTGAGTTTCTGAAACAGTTTTTAATCTTTGAATGGTTTCAATGATAGTAGGTAAGAGGAAGAAAACCAGTCTGTGTTTAATTTTTAAGTTTTTGAATTTAACATGATAATTCTACTTTCATAAAACATTGAGAAAAATGATCTTGAAATCGATATTTTTTTCTATCTGTACCTGATTTTGGTGAGCATGTGCTTCAAATTAAGATATAGAGAAGGAGGAAGAAGGAGAGGAATAAGAGGGTTTTAGAGTAAATTCAAAATAACTTTGCTTTTTGGAGAAGTTTATGAAGATATTCAGAAAATTTCAATGTGAGTTACTCTCACAGCTTGGTCTGCATAAGAAAGAGGGAAACCTTGGGACTGGTGACTTACTCAAAATCACAGCAGGGTTTTCAGAGGGCTTGTCCTGCTACTCAGACCAGCAAAATCTCAGACAAATTCTGCCATTGCAAGACCTTTCCTTCTCTTCCTTCTTGCTGTATTGGCTCTCATCTTTCTCTTTTTGTTCCTGCTACAGCCCTATTGTAGAAGCCCAAAGCAGTAACCCTCAGCTCTGCAGAGAAGTGCTGCTGTGCTGTAGGAGGAGTGCCAGCTGAAGGCCAGGTAAGCAGAGAGGCGCAGCCATCCAAAAATGTTTTGCTAATTTAGAGATGTGTCTGAATTTTCCAAGCTTTATCTCGCAGCCTTTCCTGTCCCCAGAGGTCTGGCAAGCAGTTCTGACTAGGCTCTCCTTCCTCTGTACCCAACATATTCCCACTTTGAAAACCTTGCTGAAAAGGAAAAACTTGCACGTAATAAAATCCTTGGGAAAATGATTGCTGTTAAACACCTTGAAGGCAGCAATTCATTCTGCCACCATACAGAATAACATCACCTGCTGTACTGCTTCTGAAATCATTGAGCTATTTTTGCTGCATAGAGGGAGCAATGAAAAGTAATATAAAGCATAGCAGACACTGATTAGTAAATTGATGTCTCAGCACCACTGAGCCTAGATCAATACCTAAATCCACAGATAGACTGGTTGCTTTAAAAGCACTTAAAATTAGAGAATATAGTGCAAAAAAATATCAGAATTTGTGGGGTGAAAGATAGTCCTTCAGTTACTTTGTGCCAGACCCATCTGAAATTAACTAGGGTAGTGCATAATTTGCACCAGGAGTACTGAAGAATTGCTGCTGACACTGAGTCTTTTTTTTTGGTTTTTTTCACAATCTTCTATGCTTTGCCATCCAAATAATTTAGTTGAGAGGAGGGATTTCTTTTTGGTAATAGACTTAAAGGCTTAATGTTCATAACAGCCTGGTAAAAAGCTGCTCTCAGTTTAACGGTTGTAAATTTCTCTGTTCCCTTATTTCAGCATTTTTATCTGTGTTTATGTTATTTTGTGTAACAGATTTTAAGAGATGGAGCTCAGGTTCAGCAAGACAAAAGGTAGCACAATAGGATAGCTTGATGTAGGTTGCATAAATATTTGTTTATCTTTCTTCTACTGACCTTCTTGCCTGAAAAATAACAGAACAGAGCACTTGAAGATTTCACAGGTGAGATGACAAAAGAAAGATGTAAAAGAGTTGTACCGTTGCTCCTTGATGGATGCAATTTAAAAGTGGGACTGCTGGCAGAAGGTTGATTGATGTAGTCTTACCCCTTTCTGTCAGAACAAACTTGTTCCCCTTCTTACTAGAAAGGCTTGAATGTGTCAGCATTCTTGTGGCCTAATTAGAAATTGTGGGAGTTCTTCCACTCCCACACATCTCTCCCTGAATAGAGGAAGTCTTTTTGCAGAAGTCCTCATTAGGAAGGAAGGCAAATGGGGCTCTTGGTTGTTCTGGTTCTTCAGGTTGTTTATTTTTTTCTTATCAGCAATTTCAGCACACCAGATTTTACACCAGCTTAGTGTGAAGGAGAAAAGACTCCAAAAGGCTCCAAACACACAGGATCAAGGCTCTTTTAAAGATAATTCACTCAATTATCACCAAGAACATAGATTATTTCTACTTTTCTACCAATAACCTACTAAACTTCTGTTCACATAACTCTGCATTGTGGCAAATTCCAGCCAATTGACCTGTGTCCCAAACACTGCAGAATATGGGGTAGATGAAGAAGGAAGAAGAAACCTAAAAATGACAAGAATTCTCCACCTTGGGTTCATCTACTTACCATATTAACAAACCCAAAAATCTAAATTTCTCACCCAGTGATAAATTTCATACTAAGCTACTATCTAATTTACAAACTTGAAAATTCTGTTTCACCCCAAAGCCTAGGAAGCTATTTCCATGGACAAAGCTTAAAAACAGTGTTTGTCAGAGGGTTTGGACCCTTCAAAACATGCAGAGAAATATTCTCTGCACTCTTGAGTTCCAACATAAACAAACAGCTTATTTTGTTGACTGCAAACCTGACGTTTTGAGTAGTGGTATGATTTGTCAATTGAAGGCTGAAGTGAAGAATAGGAAGGCCTAACTGCTGCGTTTGGTTGCCATGCCTAGAAAACTCTTTGCCAGGCTAAATTTGCTGTGTTGTGCTCTGGAAACGAGGGCAAACAGACAACTGCTATCTTGTTTGATGGCACATTTTCATGACAAGCCTCCTCAATAAAACTGTACTGCAACAGGTAAAGCATATTGCACAACAGAGTGCTGAATATAGCTGACAGTTGCAGAGCGCAATGTGAGAGAAACTTTCAACCAACTAAAGAAGCTGAATATTACTAACAATAAGGAGAAAACTCCACAGGACTCAAATCAAACTTGATAGCACAAGTTTTCATGTGAAAATAACATCAGAGGAGCTTTCATTGGATATTACCTCATGTGTTAGACTTACAAGGGTTTAAGAAGTTTTATTGTAGATTTTATCTCTAGCAGAATTACCAGCTTCAAGCCAATGGCTACATTTGCATCTCTTTCCAGGCTACTACATTTTCTTGGCTATAGATGTTAGAATAGCAGTACCTTCTTCAAGGTAAAGTTGCATGAATTTGTATAGCTCATCAGTTTGAAATTCATAAGAAAAGAAGAAATTCTTGGCGTGAATAAATTATGGAACACAGTTCAAAGGATGTATAAAAATTAAAATTGACCTTTTGAAAAACTGTGCTGTAAAAGATGTGATGACCAACAATAAGAGCAGGAAAGTGAAAATATTCAGTCTTCTTGAATTAGGACAATGGGTTTTCCCTTCAAAGGCTATTTGATTCTGGTATGAAAGTATTATACTGGAAGAAGTAGCTGTCTATTTAAAATAAGATCTTGCCAATGGCTTTGGCTAAAGTTCTTGTTGAGAACAGGAAGGTTTGACTGCTGTAAACCAGTACCAGCAAACCAGCAGATTTCACTTGTATGAAGGAAATCTAGCAGAAGAGAAGATATGGTTTAATTACCTACAGGTAGAGCTGCACATTTTTAATCAATGGCTATTTATAACAGTACTGTGGTGAGTGAAGATTAAAGTCCTTAGGCTTGAATATCTACTTCTGCAGATTAGGAATTAGACCAGTCTGTTGTAATTAAAACAATCCACCAAAGAATCCAATTTTTACAAAAAGGACTAAGATTTTCCTCAGAAGGAAAATGTTGCTATTCTTGGCTCCAGAGAATTGAGTTTACCTTTCCAAATATGGGATAACTGCCCATAGTCCTCTGCAGCAGTGGCTCTTGGTGTACTACATGTCTTGCTAGATGGGGAATGACATATACAGTGATAATTCATCACGTTAAAAAATACCTGAAATAGTCAAGATGCATCACACCATGGAACTGCACAATTCTTTTTGTTACATGTAAAAGAAGATGAATTGGACACTATTTTAAATTCTGATAGTAAGGGGAGATATATCACTTTTGAACTGTTTGTCACAGACTCACATCAGCTACACAACTACTTCCAGTATTTTATTCAATCACTCAGCTGAAATAATCTCATTTTTGCTTCCCATTTTTACTTTCCCTGGCTGACTGGTTGTTCTCCCATTACCCTTCCACTCTCCAGTAGCCTTGGGAAGTCCTTTTTTTGTCTTGTCTATTCCTGCAGTGATAGAGAAGACATTGGCTTTGTTCCTTGTTATTCAACTCCTGCTTTGCATCATATTTTTTATCATAATATCCTCACATATTTTCTTGGTGTTGTCATTCCTTGAAATCATATTCTGAGGATGATGAGGAGAAAAGAAGAGAACTTTATACTTTAGGCAGTTGTATCTCAGAGTGAGGAAAACCAGGCACACCATGTCTTATTTTACACTCATATAATTAATATTGTTCCAATTACAATACTGGTCTTAAGAATTCTGTCAATTTTTGATATTTCCTTAAGGTGAAAATAGAACTTATTTTCTAATCTGTAGTGAGTGTTGGTGTAAGGGGAAAAAATCCCTCTTTTGGAATAATTCACAAGAATTTTGCCATGTGGGGCACTGTCTGTACTATTGAAGCCACAGCTGTGATATATGACTGAAATTCCAGTCTGCTTGACAGTTAAAGCTGTGGGGTATCTGTACCAGAGCTCTGCCAGTATCACTGCTTGTGCAGTCAGTCCTCACTTCCTTCTCTGTTTAGTTTGCACACCAGTCTGGTTCAAGATAGATAGGCTAATAAGAGGCAAAGGAGTTTTCTACAAACACCTTCAGAGCAGAGGAACAGAGAACATGGTAAAGGAGCTTGTGGAGAGTCCTGAATCACTCCCTATCCTAGGTGAGCCCCACTGTGCTCAGGCTCCTTGTTAGACACTTTTCACCTGCATTGATTAGTCATCTCAATGGCAATATCTGGGGCAGTCTACAGGAGGGATGTCACCAGGCTGTTCCTGCTGTGGAAGAAGGCTGTGAGCAAGTTGTATGCAGATTTTAAATGCTCAGTCAGACAGGGTCCCATTTTACAGTTTTACATGCAACTGGAGATGATCAATAATTGGTTGTGTGTATTCTGGAGGAATTGCACAGGGCTATAGGTGAGCTGGGTCATAAAAATGATCCAGAATTATAGTTTGGCACATCCTATTTAATACTGCTAAAGAAGCCACACACACATTCCACGCTTGCAATGGAACCTTCCTGTCAGCATCTGGATAGCAAATGGTCCATATATTTGAGAGCTTCAGTTTACCATGTGAACACTACCCTATTTAAAAGGCCTTAAGAAATGAATCTTTTCTATAAAGGTTTTGTCTGTGTGTCTGTCCAGGACAGGAGAGACACAATAAGGCCCAGCCTAAGTCTGTACCTCTGGGAAAATCAGCATGAAACATGATACAGGAAGAATTTTATGACTTTTTCTTTTTCTATTTTTACCTTTTGAGGTCATTTTATTTGGTTGCAAAATGGTGATCACAGATGAAGAGTGGTCCAAATGTTGAGGTTTTACACAAAAGCAATTGGCAGTTGCCTTCTTTATCAAAGTGATCTTTGTGATCTTGAGCACATTCTTCCCTTTCTTGGGTGATGGGGAGTGCATAAGTACCATCGATAGAGAAGCATCTCTGCAGGGAGAAGATTAATAGTACTTGAGGAATCTAATCTCTCAGACAAAAGCAAAATGAGGTCCTGTGACTAGAAGTTCAAATTAGAAATAAAGGATGGAATTATTGGAAAGTTTTGGGACTGTCTCAAATGATACATGTGATTAACCAACAAAAATGTGTTGGGTTTTTTTTTTCCACAGAAAAACGGGAGCAATATATTCTACTCTTATAACAACTCAAATTATCACTTATTTAAGTATTTTAGTGAAAGGCTTCTTTAATACTGGATTTTTCTGAAACCGATATTGTAGCCAGCAGAAACTATCCACTACTTTAAGCATAGTTTTGTTAAAAATCCATATAAAGTGATGCAATCAAGTCAATTTTGCAGAAGGCAATTTAAATCCTTTTTACTCCATGTATACTTCTGCTCAACAGTTCTGGTTAGGCCTAGGTATTACCTAAACACAATTGCCTTCCCACTGGCACTCTGTGGAACATTACTTCAGGCCTTTTGTTATGCAAATTTTACCTTTTATAAGTTAGAAAGGAGAACTTTTGAGAATGGCTCTTCAGAACACACAGAAGTATGTATTTGTGTTTTTAAAAGAGATAGCATAAACTATTAATCTTATTCAATTTAAATAAAAGACCATGCATTCTCTGTTTATTCCAGTGTAAGCACAGTAATTCAAAACAGGTGGCTTAGAATGTGAGGTGTATGGACAGAAACAAGATCATTATTATATAAATGTAGATTTGGGCCACTTCACAAACTAAACAGCCTGGCTTATGTAATCATAGGCAAAATAACTACACATGTAAGTGTTTGCCAATATTAATAAATGCTTCACTTCCTGTTAATTCTAATTTTCATGCAGCAAAATGTAGGAAGAATAAAAATGAAGGTGGAATAGTGGCAATGCACACTGTGTTGAGGCTCAGCAATTTATTTGATACAGAAAGTAAAAGAGGAGAAAAGAATTAGTCTTGCATGTTGAATATTTTCAGTTTGAATCACAAAATTTTGTAGGAAGTTCTTGCAGACATTGGTTAGTGGATCGCATGCACGAAATTCTTCTGACATCCAGAAGATGTTAGCCTGGGATTTCTAATTCAAACAGAAAAAATGCTCGTGAAGAGCCACATTCTGGACATATACATGCAAATAAGTGAAATACATACACACATACATACATACATATAGACATACATATAGACATATATATCTATGCATATGGAAGAGAAAGCTATCTAAGGTGCATGGGAAGAAGACAGCAGCATAGTTGAAAAGATGAGCTACATAAATCATCAATGTAAATGTGTAGCTTATTAAGTTATTTCCAATTTCTAATCATGAAAATTTTAGAAAACTAAATATTGGTAAATTTCCTTAGCTTGAAGTTTACTTAAGGAGAAAGAACTCTTCTAAAATAAATATTTTTCTGCATTATCTCTGTCTTAGGTTTCGATGCTCTGCAACTTCCTCTTCCATGGCCCCATAGACTTCATTTGCTGTGGTACAATGCTGCTGTGTGGAGGGTCAAGTTGTCAGAGGCTGAGATGAAATTTTGTGGGAATACAAAGGAAAGGAGATGCAGAGAACACAAGTAACAGACTGTGAACTGGTGTATTCTATAGCAAACTGGCTTTGCTGAGAAGGCTTTAATCCAAATACAATAATGAGTTTGGCGCTTGGGTTTTCATTTATGTAAAATCAACTGTCATCATTCCAGAAGGCTAAAGGTGTCCTGAAGGGACTACAAATGTAGTTTATGCCCAATTAAAAACATTAGAGAAAGCAGGATATTTAAAAAAATATATCTGTACAACTGGAGAATCCAGCCCTTGATATATAACTGCTAATTTAATCCACAGCTTCTCTGGACAGAATGTGTTCCTTTGCCCCACCACCCTCACAGAAAATAGTTTCTTCCTAATAGCTGATCTAAACCTCTAAAACTGTCTTTGTATGAAGCCATTCCCACTTGTCCTATTACTACATGCCTTGTAAAAGTCTCTCTCCATCTTTCTTGATGACTCCCTTAAGGTACTGGAAAGCCAGAGCTGGGTCACTCTGAAGCCTTCCCTTCTCCAAATTTAACAAATGTAATTCTATCAGTGTTCCTCATAGGAGGAGTACTTCATCCCTTTGATTGACTTGGTGGCCCTCCTCTGGACTCACTCCAGCAGGTTTATGTCCTTCCTGTGCAGGGACCCCAGAGCTGGGTGCAGGGTTCCAGGTGGTTCCAGAGCAGAGCAGAGGGGCAGAATCCCCTCCCTCCCTGCTGCCCACGCTGCTCTAGATGCAGGTGAAGACACAACTGGCAATCTGTTGACCACTTCCTTCTGTATGAGACAGCGCAGCCAATTCCTTATCCACCTGACAGTCCCCTCAGCAAATATATCCCTATTCAATTGTCTTTGGTAAACTAGGTGACCCAAAAAAATTAAAAAATATGGTATCTTCCTTATTTCCTCTATGTCAATCCCCAAAGCCTGACCCTCTCACCACAAGTTTTCCAGAGCAGCGGGGGCAGCAGGGNAGTATTTGTACAATTGCTACCATAATCAAAATTTGAATTGTTACAAATTCTAACAAAATTCAGTGTAAATTAGAATATATTTAGCATGTATGTTAGAAAGTGCATTGTTAAGCCTTTAGTAGAAAGGCAGTATATTTTTCTCTTATGATTTAGAAATGTGCAGATATTTCTATATTCCATTCTTAATAAAAATGTGTTTTTTTAAAAAAATACAATAAATAATTTTTCACTGATATTTAAGCAACTTGAAGGAATATATTTTATTATATTTTTTTAAAAATTTCACTACAAATAAAACATCATTTCATTGTGGAAAACAAATCTTTCACCTCAAAGAAACCCAAGAATAGCATAAAAAACCTAATGTCAGTTAGAAATACTCCAAAACAATCTTATAAATTCAAAAGGAGTTAGTCAAATATTTCAACTAGTTTTCAGAGTTTTCTGCAGAGTTTAGCAGCGTCATCACGGCTCCTTGGGCAGGTAGAAATTCTGACTGTGGTCTCACCTGGATCAGAGGTGTTTTTCAGATTATCAATTTTTACCACAAATTACTTTTTAGGGTGCCAGGCAATCAGTTTCCTTGTCCTCTGTGAGCACATGCATGTTTGTAAATACATCCATTCATCATCTTATCTGTATGTGAGATTAATAAAAGTTTAGGGTAGTTGCTTTGTGGTAGTGCCTCATGAAGTATTACTTACAACTAGAGTCTGTCCCAAAGAGCATAAAAAAGTCTGTGTATGGGACTTCTAATTCTAGCATAAAAGGTTAATCCATTCTAGTTTCCTTGAGAATAACATTTCTGTTTTAAACGGAAATTAACTGAAACATGAAGTGGTCTCTCCCTTGCTTCCCAAGATCTAAAACCATAAGTTCAGCACATGGAAGAAACAGGAAGAAAATAATTTGGAATGAATAAAGAAATGAGTTATTTTTCCAAGCATTTTAACAATCATACAGAGACTGACTTCAGCTTTTTAAAATGCATCACCACAGACTCAGCAGGCTGCATCTTATTTTTGTGTCTCATTCACTCTTCAAAGCATGCTTTGTGGTGTTTGCTATTTTGTGATGAGCTGTTATATGCAGGTCTGTGGTGCTAAACCCTATAAACACTGTCTGATGGATTACAGTCTGCAAACAATTTCCCCCACCAAAAGTCCATTTGGCCTGACTCAAGATAAGATATCAGTACCTCAGGGTACATTTACTCTCAAGATATGTTGCTATTTAATTACATCTTTTTCATTTCTTTCACATGTGAAATATGAGCTTCCTGGTATTAAAAAGGGGAGATAGCAGTGAGAGAAAAAGCATTTTCCTGTAATTACAGGGCATAAACCCTGTCAGAGAAAAGATGCAGACACCTCATTATATCACTTTTCTTTCTTTTTTGCAGTCTTTTTCTGTCTTGCTGATAGTTATCAAACATTATGGACATATTTTTTCTACCTGCATAGTATTCAAGTAAAATCTGTGTCCCAGAAGATGGGTTTAAATAATTCAGGAGGCACGTCATGTTGAGCAAGGGATCACAAGTGGGATAAGTTTGTCAATGTATGTAAAATAAAGCCAAACTATTGGTCTGGCTGGATAGATAAAGGTCAGCTACAAAGCATCTGATGCCAAACCTACTGTGTACTGGCAGCTGGGGACAAGGTGTGTGTTTAGGTGACTTTGAGCCCAGATGTGGGATGTGCATGTCAAAGACATCTTTATATGCTAGTTTGAACATCCTTTTATTTGGACTTATCCTGCTCAGCCTCCAAGACTTTTCCTTCAATAGGAATGTGAGGGATTTAAAAAACTAAGTGGCCTTGATTTCAGGCTAATTTAGGTGGGAATGTGCATGTTCAATACTCTTGAAGTAGTTGCTGACAAAACATATGCATGTGGGTAGAAAGACTGGGAGAAAGGATATTTCACTTGAATAAGAAACTGAATATGCCATCTTTTGCATTACATTGTTTAATAACTTTTTTTATGAATGGAAGAGCATACATAGAAAATGGATTTTTCTTCAAGGAGAATAAAAACCAGCAGACAACTTTTCTTTTGCTTTCTAGTATCTGTTTTTAATGGGAAATAGAAATTCTGGAAATAGAAATTTAAATTATAAAGAACAAATTGTGATTTTGCTGACCTTTTGTCCATTCCATCATCTGTAATTTCACATAAGCTTACAGTTAAGTTACAGCTTAAGCTGCAACAGGAGTCTGTAGGAAGATTTTCTGCAACGTTGCATAGGCTTAAATGACTATTTACTTGCTGCTCCCAGAAAGATACATTTGTCCAGGTGTGCATATGCATTTTGCTAAGGTATGACTCCATTTAAATGCTCTTAACAAACTTATTTTTATTAGTGATCTGTATTTTAGCTTCTTATCAATTGTTTCATCTTCCCTGAAGGTGACAGGAAAATAGATTTACCAGAGATCCAGGCCTGAGATTTATGAGCCTCAGTGCTGTAAAACAGGTTTCCAGGGTCCCATTGGGTGTGATAATTACTGGGTGTCTGACCTACAGAGGAACTGAATGAGGTACCTCCTTCACTTAGAAGGCTGTGCTGTGTGATGAAGATCTGCATCAGCCACCCTCACAGGACTGGCAGTTCCTAGGCTGCCTTAAACTCTGTGAGTCCCTTTTCTTAGCATGTATGCTGCATTTTGGTGCATGCTGACAGCATGAAGCATGCCAGGCTGTGATGCACATATACATTCTTTGCAAGCTGGAAACTTCTGTAAAGCATAGTTATCATTTTTCTTCATTTGTGTTTTATAATTTTTCTTCATTTGTGTTTTATCACTTTTCTTCATTTGTGTTGTTTCAGTGCTTCACCTTCCCCTCAAAGTAAAGATTCCCACTGTGCTCAATATAGATTGTTCTTAAGTTGTAAATAGGACAGACAAGTAAAAGGGGAGAAAATATCTGTACACATGAAAAGTTTTTATTTAGAGAGATTCATCCAGCTGTCCAAAGCACAAACCTGTCCCTGATACTGCTTTCAGCCTGATGGCTTTTACTTGTGGTGGACAAGTCCTGCATCCTACAGAAGAAATTGACCTCAGTACCCAACCAGCTAAATCTGGATTTCTTTCCTACCAATATATAATCAACTTAACAGTGCTACACACATATTGTATAAAATTTACTTTGGCATCTATATGTGCAATATTAGGTGTAGACACATGTAGTGATTACAGCAAGTATTTAGAAACAAAAACTGCCCTGGTCACAGAATGGAAAATTTGTCATAAGTCTTGGAACATGCCAGATTTGATATTTTCAGAAGTACTTTTAAGTGCTGAGAAACTTCATAAATTCAGCAGATTTCCCCCCTGCCACTCAGCTGCTTAGGTCCTGAATTGCTGGCTCTTCCTGACCTGTTCTTTTAGATCTCTCTGTCTTTTCCTGTCATTCTTTGACATTCATAAAAAGGGAACTCTATGTCTAAACCAGTGATTATACATTAAAAAGGAATCATGGCCTGTCAAGAAAATGACATTCTCTTTTCCTTATCCTGTTTTGTATTATGAAAGGGTTTTTTTCATCCCTTTTTCACATATTAGTTTCTTTACTACATTGAATGATATTTTGTATTTAGTGATTTTCAGCTGAAGATCATATACCACTTTGGAAGCATATAGAAATTTATAATACCTGATACAGATATTATGTAATATCTGAGACAAACGGGCTGGAAATAATTTAAGCCAGGAACAGGGGCAAATTGCCAAGGATTTTATACAGTGGCAGAAGGGACTTGATTGAAGGGTATTCAGAAATGCATGAGCTATTTTCGACAAAAGAATTCAGGCAGCTGGTTTGAAACATCCAGAGTTTGAGTAATGAAGGTGTTATCCTGGCACCATTCTTTCCTGTCCCCTCCCCTGAGCTCCCCTTGTGCACCTTCACCTCTCAAAACAAGAAACTGATGATTCCTGACCTTTCCAAGCTCTCCAGTAACTCCTGGGCTGTTGATATGAGGCAAGAAGGTCAAGCACCCATCCTGCATTTTGAACAATGATGTCAGTCAATGTGAAATGGTTCTATCAGAGCCGGGTATTTTGTTGTCCTTTATGAATTAAGAAAGAAAAAAAAAAAGAAAAAGAAAAAGAAAGTACTTTTTCCTTCCCCACTTTCCATGTGAACGCTAAACTTTTGACTATACATCAACAACAGTTTTGTGAGCCTGTTAGCACTTACATAATTAGTTACCAACTAAACACAGCAGCCATTCTAGTGTTAGGTGTGTGAAAGAGGACTCAATGCCATGCACAGTTGTTTGTCCTGTAGAAAAGTGGAGCCTGTGAGAGAAAATGGGCACACACCGCAAGTCTTAGCTGGTTGATTAATATTCAGATGAATTCATGGATTTCAAGAGTGTGAAGAAGAGGTCAGGACAGTTGCCTAATTGCACAGTTGAACGTAATGGTGAATCAACTTGGTTGCTGTCACTTGCTTGTAATTGTATATACAGCCAGGGCCCTTGAGTTCTCATCCAGGATTTTGCCAAATTTTTAAGATCCAGTTAAAATTTTTAGGGATGCCTCTGCCTAAATTGAGGTGCAAATGAGACCATATGCCAAAGTCAATAGTATGCATTTCATTTAACAGTAAATGTGAGAAAGAGAGACAGAGGGAGAGAGAAGAAGTAAAAGAAAGAACTAGAAAAGGAGGTGAGGGAGGGAGGGAGTGACAGAGACAGATTAAGTAGAAAATATCATGACACTGGATCCTGACAGCATCTGGATCCTCTCCATCTGGTCTTGTTGGTAAGGGTTCCACAAAACAGGTGGTTCAATGGATTAATATACATTTGGGCCAGGTGGGAATGCCCAGGTACCTTCCCTGCATAGGGCAAATTTGACACTGTCTCTTGCAAAAACTCTGTATCTGTTGCATCACTTTGCATCACATGCAGTCGCCTGGTGCAAGGCCTCAGGAAAGAATCTTGGGGGTCTTTGATGGATTCCGACACCTCCTCAGCTACCCCTCACATGACTGTCCCATGGATGTGGGGGTGTTTATGATCGAGCCAGTTTATGTAAAGGAGGATGGATCTCCGTTATCTTTGACCAGGTGTCACACCACACCCCCAAAACTTCCTCCTACCCCCATCTTGGTTGGGTGGTGTGTGTGCAAGCCTGGCCCCAGCAGATGGACCTGTGGGATGTGGGTTTCCCACCCTCAACCCAGCAGGAGCTGATTTGAAGGAGAGCTGCTGGGTTTGACTTTCTTGTGGATGTAATCTTCTCCCTCAGTCTTGTCCACTTCTTTCTAGACCTGAGATAATTGGACAATAGAGTCACCTTTGTCTTACCTCAAGTTCCCTTAGGTGGCTTAAGTCACCAAAGTTCCTCTCAGGAGGCATATTCAGGGAGGGATGGGCTTTGGTGGTTGCAGATTCTTCATAGAGTTTTGCTATAATGGGCAAAAAGTTCTTCATAACAATGTCTAAGCCATTAATCATAACAATTCAGTCTCTGATACCATAGCTTTTAATGTTGGTGATGACCATCAATGAAAGACAAAATACAGGGACAAAAATATATTTTAAAAATTATTCCTCTTAACACCTATGCAAATATAGAAATAATTTTCTTATTATGAGAGTGTCTTTTGTGCCTTTCTCTTGCTTACCCAGGAAAGGGTTAGTAACACCCCATAAATGCAAGAGTGTGGTGGTTTTACTGGTATAGAAAGGATGTTATGGCTTTCTTTCACTGGATTTTTTTTCAGTGTCTTGATTACAGTAAATTAAAATTATTAGAGTGAAATTATATTAACCCTATAGCTCCCTATGGCCTTTATTTTGCTTTTTTAGAATGATAATGAATGTTAATGTAAATAATCAATATATCCTTACTACCTTTTAGTTCTTATAGACAGATTCTACATCACAGTTATGCCATAGATAGAATTCTGTGCATTCAGCAAGAAGAACAACACAATTTAATATTCCAGCCAAGCAAAAAATATTAATAAAGTTTTTGGTGAATCATATTGCAGATAAAAGTTAGCAATGAGCAATATCCTAATAATGGGATAATCCTAATAATATTAACATAAAATGAAATAGGGTTCTGTAAAACTTCTCACACATAAATGTATAGCTTGTTACTAACAGATTAGTAAAGTGAAATAAACTACAGCAAAATGGAGCACCTTCAAAGTATAATGATCATACAAAGGAGCTGCATGTTGTGAGAGTTGTAATAGCTGTTATCTTGACATTTTCTGTTTAGGATTTTATTTCTTTCAACTAAAAGCATACATACAATTCCACACTTTCTGCAATAGTTCTTTTCCAGCTTCATCACTGGATCACTATTGCTGCTGAATGCCCTCTGGCATTATGTAATGTAACTAACAACCTGAGAACAATTTTCTGTCTCATCATTTCCTGAAGGAGAGTAATTGTGTTTATAATACTATGAAATTTGTAAGACTTCCTCTCTCACAGTCTCGATTAGCATACATATTTTTCTGCATGTTCATGTTAAAAGAGTTGTATATTTTGCAACTGGAGCAGAATATGGAAGGTTGTGTAGTAACTCTGCTGCTATTTGTTGGCATGTCTTTTATCTCTTGTTTAAAGAGAGTTGTTTCCCTTTGAAATGCCCATCCTCATGCCCGAGAGGGAGGTAACTAAAATAAAAATATGAAAGGGGAACTGTAATAACCCCTTATAATGGATTAAGGGAAAGAAAAACCCAGGAAACTGATTTTTCCCCAGGGCATTTCAGTAATAGTCCCTGAAGAACACAGAGATGTGTTTTTGCCAGGGAAACCTTAATGGAGTCACTCAGATGTCATTAAAAATTGAAGGAACACTACCCAAATTCTTGCATGCTGGCCATTAAACTGATTACTTAAAACCTTGAGTACAAATTGAGGCATCTCAGAAATGATGAACACCATAAGTTGCTTACAGCCTCATAGGAAGAAATTAAAAAAACAACAAAAAAACCCCTCTTACAATAACAAAAAGCCCCTACCCTCTCAAAATTTTCCTTTCCATGCTTCATCATGAACACCGCAGCAAGGAGATACTTTAATCTGTGATGTTATATTTAAATCCAGTTATGTGAAATATCAACCTAATTTCATAAATTTTGCTGCCAACTAAATCACAGCTCTGTTCCAAAATTAGACAATCACATGATAATTAAAATACATCTGCCAAAAAAGGAAAGGAGGTGGAATATAAGCTAAACTCCTTTGTAGCATAAGCCTGATGCTAACTGACTGGGTTTAGCAATAAAATGCCATTTGAACTACTGCTATTCTATATAGGGTATGACACTGTTTTTTCAGACATCTGTTCTTTGGACTGCTGTGGGAAAAATGTGCAAATAAATGGATAATCACTTTATCTCCATAGTTGATATGTTTGTTATTTTCTGGGCAAGTGAAGCAAATCCTAAATTTAAGCTGGAGCCTGAGTTAAGACAGTATTTTAGTATCCTATTTTAGATGAATTTGAACTTCTTTCTTGGATTTGTGATAACATTTGTTAACTCAGTTAACGCAAAGTTTTGTTGGAAAGCTCATGTACAATCTAGTTGCAAAGTATGAAGAGGTCAATCGGTGTGCAAGGTTAAAAATACTTCTTCCTCTGCATGTTGGATAAATGTGAGAGGTCTTTCTTTTAACTATGTGAAATATTGCTGGAAATGCACTCAGCTGAAAGAACACACTTTTCAGTTGAAAGCTGTGGGACGGAAGGTTAACTACAGAGTTTGTTTCTGAGCCAATTCCCAGAAGAGTGTGGGCTCTAACATGACATTTTTAGAACAATGAGAAACATTGCAAGCCCTGCAGAATATAGCAGTGAGGATTTGTAGATTTGGTTTATGTTTTTGAACAGCTGCCTGGCATGCTTAGGCTTCAGATGGTAAATGTCGTCATGGCAGAAGATCCAAGAAAGAATGTCAAAAGTTGGTCTGCTCTAAATTTAATCTGTGACTACTTGAGCCAGGATTTTGAAACATTTTTGTTAACTGCTCTGAAGACTCTTGTCAGTCAGGAGCTAATAAGGGTATATAAAACTATTGTGTCCTCAAATGAGAAATCTCAGTATGGCAGTTCAAATCAATTTTGGGGCCATCTAAAGAGCATATGGATATTTTATGTACTATAGCAGATGGTAATTATGATTGGCATCACTCTTGCCCTTTAAACAACATCAAAAAATGACTGGTCTCCTTATTCCCTGCTCATTCATAGAACATCTGCTCCAATAAAATATGCTGTTGCTTCAGTTACAGTAGCTACTTTTAACATTATAGACTATCTTCTATTAGACAATCAGTGTAACAACACTTAAAGAAAGAGACATAAAGACATAAAATTGCCTGAAAATCCATTCAGGGACTACTGGCATTTAAAATAAGTCCAGCCTCACTATGTATTTTGGTGTCAGTATTTAGATCTCACTACCTGCCAAGCATGGGAAGACTGAAAGTGTGTGACCTGTGGGTCCAAAGAAAGCATCACATTGTAAGAGTCCTACAATAGAGTAGCTATGGGCTTTATGCTGCTATTCAAGGATAAAATGGGGTTTAAAAGCTCAAAAAGAATAGGAGAAGCAAGAGAGACATAAGTGGGCAGTGTAGTGTTCCACCAGTGCATGTATCTCTGGTTAACCATAGGTCTTGGGAAGGTGAGCTTTCCACAATGTTGCTCACTTGTATGCGTTTAGGAATATGCTATTGTGGTATCAGACTGCATATTTATTGTCATTAACTATTGTATAAACAGAACTACAAAGGGAGATTTTCTCAAAGCAGTAGGTCTGTGGCATGGCTGCTGATGTTACACATTCTTGTCTGTATTCCTCATCCTGCCTGTGTGCTTAGGCTGGGCATCAGTGTCTGGGCTGGATTTTGCAAAGGCTGCCTGGGTTTTACCAGGATGAGGGAGAGCTGATGTAGGACGGATTGCAAAGCCAGTGCCACAAAATGCTATGTGCATGGACATGCACTTGTAGCCAGAATTACTGCCCAGCAAGTGAAGGTGATGTGGTGAAAGGAGGCTATTTATACATGCTGTTTCCTGAGACTTTGTTTCTGTCTCCATTTCCAAAGCTGACCTATGGACCCTTCAGTGTTCAAAATGATCAATGTTATGAGTAATTCCACATTGCCAGACACATTGGTTTTCCTGGATAATTATATCTTATAACCTGTTTGGTCCTTAGCCAATCCTGTTTGTGATGCCCTACTGTGCAGTGTTTGTAAACCATGAGTAGGTCTATAAGTATTGATGTCTGCTCAGCTGTAAAAATTACTTGGACTATGCTCCTTCCTGAGCTCCTGTTTTTGTCTTCTGATGGATAAAAAGAAGTGGAGGATTTAAAACTGAGTTCTATTTTGCTGCAGAGAACAATATACCATGAAGGGATATCATCAGTTCTGATTTGTGTGCTGGCTGCCTGGAGTATGATTGATCACTAGGAAATGAAGGTGTCATCCTTATACTTGCTAAAATGCTATATATGAGAAATGTTCAGATTAAAACACCAGCCCCACCTCAACCCAGATTCCTCTCCACAAGAATATAAGTTTAAGCAGATTCAGTGACCTAACCGTGCAGTAGGAAAATCTAAAATAATCTATGCAAAAAACCAACCTACCAACCAACCAATCAACCAACCAACCAACCAACCAACCAACCAACCAACCAACCAACCAACCACCCCCAAAAAACAGACGAGCAGTGTTTGTAAAAGTATTCCACACATTTCCACTAGGAGAGTGCTTTCTGTTTTACCAAGTTGTGCCAAAAGGATGTCTATAGAGAACAGTCAATCATGGGGATGAAGAATAACCACTTTCCTTTTAATCAAATAATGGAATCTCCTTGCAGTAACAAATTAAGCAGATATTTCCCACAGCAGCATCTTGCAGCTGCTCCTCCAAATATGCTCATTTTTATTCCTCTGTCAAGAACATAAGAGAAACAAGACTAAAATAAAGAGTAGAATCTATCTAACCTCTCACTTAAAAGTGAACTTTGCAGACTAAAGGCAGGGAGGCATGCAACTGCTAGATGAAAACTGGCCATTTGCCTCCTTGTAAATAAACATTTCACAAATACTTAAGATTCACTTAAATTTAAAATTAATTAAAATCTGTGATTAAATATTGTATGGAAAAACCTCATAGTGCACAGCCAACTGCCTCTTCCTGAAGTCTTCAGTTTATTAAAAAATGTTTAGACTTTTTTCCTAAATTGATTAAGCTCATGTAGTCACTTAACATACATGTTTGCAAAAACATGCATGTACACATACACCTTTGGCTGACAGTCCTTTAAAATTCATTGTCCAATTCTAAATAAATTAAAAAAATGACTAAGGAAGCGGAATTATTAATTCCCCAAAATGTGCTCTGAGAATAAACAGTTGGAGTAGAAAAGGGGATCTGTTAGCATGAAGGGGAGATAACATTAATTTCTAGGTTTTTTTCAAGCATGCACCAAAAAGTGTGTAAAAAGAAAAGGGTTTTGATTATGAGTTGTTTTTTTTGGTGTTTGCACATTATTAGATAGCAAAATGATGTTTTCAAAATTAAATTAGAATATAATGGTCAAATGTTTTAAAATATTTAAATAATTTTACAGACGAGGCTCTTGCCACTAAGGAGACTCACAGATGCTTTTGGATTTACCAGTGGGGCAGATATATTTTATGATAAATCATTAATCCTTGTTTCCAGCTGCCCAGACCTGGAACCTGATGGAGAATATTTTGTCTCCTGTATTTGCATTATCATAGTTTTATGATTCCCAAAATGTTTCTCCTGTATTCAGCCGGGACTTCATCTCACTCCCAGGTTTTTGTGTTTCAATGGTTAGAAGTCTGCTTTTTAGGAAAAGACAGAAACTTTTGGCAGTAAACTCTCTCACCATTTATTTTAAAGGAGATCAATACCATTACATAGAATTGGAAAACAGTTTTTCTCTAAGAATGCTTTATTCCGTGTGGTTTTATCACGGAAAAAAGTAAAAGATCAGCTTGGCATCACCATTTCCACTAACACTTGCAAATCTTTAAGAAGGATTTTACAATTATCTGGCTGTACTCTGCGACTTAGTTAGAAAATACTATATTGACAGTAAATTATGAGGAAACCCCATACAAGATTAATCCTTCCATAACAACTCATATCAAAATGCATTTCTGTTTCACTAAGTCATATGTAGTCAGGTAGAGTTATGAGATTCTTATTTCTCTAACTTTTTAAGTATCACTGTGAGGGTGGCCATGAGAAAGGAGACTCTTCATTACTCAGTTGTCTTCCTGTTTAAGCAGGTCTCTTTCCATGTTGATACAGCAAAGATCATCTGTCTGGATTAAACACTCAAAATAACCCTCCTCTGATTTTGAACTCATGTAACTTTTGCCACCTTAGGTAAAACTGTGAATGTGCTAAAGTTCTATAATATAAGGCTGAGTTTATTTAGCAATTTCCTTGTCTGTAGATATTTCAAAGTTCTATTTCAAAAGTTTAAGCATAATTTTGTTTCACAATCTGCAATTCATTAACCAGTAGGTAATATAAACACTCTAATATCATGAATAAATATGTTCATATTGTTGTATAATAATTTCTCTTATATCAGCTAAAATTAACTTTTATATACTTAAGAAAATGGATCTAGAAGAAACGTAGAGGAATACAGAAGAATATGAAGCTCACACATTCTAAATCTACACCCATAACAATTTCTGACATTTTACCAGCTTGATCATTAATTATACCCAGACTGTTCTTTCTTCTGAAATATAAATCCATGTGCTGATTTATAGCTTCTATAGGTGGTTAATCTTTCCTCATAGTTATATCTTGGCCATGTATTTCAAAAGTTACAGCTTTCTCCCCAGATTCCTAAGATGTTTCAGAAATTTCACTGTAAAATCAGTAGCTGAGAAAATTTCATAGTAAATCTTTCAATTGTATTTTATATATTTTCTGCATCCCCACAATGAATTATGCTATCCTGAGACCTTAAGTGCATTGAATCTGATCAACATTCTATCCAATAAATAAAATGGTACACTAACTGTAAATTGCTCAAAATATTCTACCAGAAGCACACTTCACTCCATTTTTTTTAACCATCACAATTCTGATAGTGATAAGATTAGCACTTTTGTGACAAATAAATTAAAAACAAATTAATAATATAATAATTCTTAATACTTGAAATACTAATTTCTTTTGAAGAAAGCTTACAGGATAAAAAAATTATTTTTTTTTTTTGTATCCTTATCTTACCTCAGTGGAAATGTGTTTTGTTTCCTGTTTGTCTTTCAGGGCAGACCTTGCTCTCCAAAGTTGGATTAATGGCTCTAAATACATCTTAATGAATGAGATTTTCTGCAAGCATTTATCTCTGCACTATCTGAATCTTTCACCAATATTAATTAATCTATCCATTATTTATGTATTGTGTTAAGAGCTGAAAAGACTGAAAGCCAATGTTAAAATTTCATCTCTCTTCTCTCTCCCATAATAATGAAGCTAGCCCAGGAGGGGACTGGGAGATTAGACGGTAAAATAGTGAGTTTTTTTATTTCTGGAGAAAGCATGGGAGACACAAAGATAAGTTATACTCTCCCTGCTCCTCTGGAAAGGGAAAGAGGCAAGGGAAAGTAGTGGACAGAGCAGAAGAAGTGACAGGAAATGGACACAGGAAATCAGAAAACACAGATCAGGAGGATAAGAACATAGTGAATGGGAGTAGTTTTTGGGTTTATGTGAGGTAATTTTATACTTTCAGAGTTGAGGGTAGAACTTCATAAAACCAGATCTCCATCCCACAGATACTTTTCCCAAATTATTTTTTGCTAGAAAAATGTCAAAAACTTCTAATACACTTTTTTTTTTTTTCCATACTGAAGCTTTGTTGATGTTTAACCAATGAGATTTAAAGTCTAAGACACTAGAGTGCTCTCCTTTAGATAAGGACATGCAGGCCCTCTTCCCTTCTCTTGTTTTGTCTTGATTCATCTCATGTAGAAGGCAAATGGCTCACTTTTTCTCATACATTTTTTCCTTAAAGACATTTTAGTCAAAACTTGTATTTCTATTAAAAAATTGTTTAAATAAACTGCATTTTTTAGAAGGAAAGTTTAATTGTTTCCAAAACAATTGTACTAGAGAGGATCTGAAATTTTAAGTACCAAAATATCAACAAGTCCATGATTTTGTGTTTTTCCCAGAAGTAAAGCAAGTAGAAATTCTAAAGAGGACAGATTATTTGGGTCCACTAGACTAGATTTAGCTACTTTTTAATTTTGTATCCTAGCATGGCCACATTTCTAGTGCACCATCTGCTCTTTCAGAAGCTGAGCTCTCTTTTTTATGCCACACCTGTGAATACAATCGTGTTTTGATCATTAACTGTGATAGGAACACAAATGTTTGTCCTCAAACTTTTATATTATCATCTGCTTTTGCAACTTTTTTATTTCAAAATTTCTATTTGCAATGCGTGCTTTAAAACTCTTAGAAAATGCTGGATTTTTTTTTTTACTGAGAAGCCATTCTAAAACTGGGGATTTAGGAGTATTAGAACAGTGCAATTCAAGTGTTCTCTTTGACACTGGGGAACACTGTCACAACGTGATAGAATGGGTCAGGTTGGAAGGGACCACAGTAGGTCATTTGGTCCAAACTCCCTGCTCCTAGAGCAAATGGCACAGGATTGCATCCAGATGGTTCTTGAATATCTCTGGTGATGGAGACTCCACAACCTCTCTGGGAAACCTGTCCTACTTCCTGGTCACCAGCACAGTAAAGAATTTCTTCCTCATATTCAGGAGGAACTTCCTATACAGCAGTTTCTGTCAGTTGCCCCTTGTTTGTTTAACTTGGGCTGGTAGTAACTAAATACATTTGTCTTTAATCAGCTTTGTCTCCCACTGGAAATTACACTAGTGTTGAAAAAACTTAATAAGTATGTATGGATCCCTATTCTTTCTTTGTTACAGACTTCATAAAAAAGCAAAGGAATAAATCCCAAAATTAAGTGCTGGAATAGCCATTACCAGCACCCAGGGTCTTTACTCAAACTTTTAGAGATCAGATTTCTTCCTGGCAGATGAACAAAACTGGATATTAACAATTCATGTCACCTACCTTTATGTTTCTCAATAGCTCGTCTATTCATACTTAACATGCAGAAGGTATATATTGTCTGAAGAGGAAAGCCAGCATTAGAAGGAAATTTAATGTCTTTCTGTACAGTTGTTCTTCTTCAAAATGGTGTTATTACAGGTGCTATTACAGGTGGTGATTGTGGTATTTTGTCTTTGTGTTATCTGAGATCACTTTCTTTTCATGTCAGTTGGAATGTGTTATGATGGGTATAGAAAATATTTTAATAAGAATAATATTTTATAGGCAGCTTTGGGGATGGAAAAACAGTGGTGGCTTTTTGTTCATTGCAATGTCAGTTCTCTTGAATTCCTGACTGGCCAATTATTCCAACTCTGCTGGAAAGCAGAGCAGGTGTTAAGGTAAAACTTGAGAAGTTATGTCTCCATCTGTCTGTAGTTCTCCATGGTGCCCTGAGGCTATACTGTCCCTACATATCTGTTCCTTGCTTCCACAGTGGGGACCAATAAATGAATAAAACTCAGAGCATAAATAAGAGAACTGGAAACATGAAAATGTACTGTAGATTCATAGCTGCTGTGGACTCAGGTAGCTTCTCCAAAGACAGAGTAAATATAGCTATTCCTGTGTACAAAATTCCTAGTATTATCCATTTGTCTCCATTTATTCTCAGTTATATGTGTATTCTTATGTCTGGGGTGAAAAAACCCAGACAAAAAACCCAACAATGACCCCAGTGCCCAACAACTAAACCTCACAAATCCTAAAATTCTAAATGTATTGCTTCTCAGAGAAAAACTTTTTTGGTGGCAAGTCTGAGAAAAACTTATCAAATTCCCTTTTGCTTCAATGTTTGCAAGAGGGATATTCTTACTTTAAAAATATAATTCTGGCTCCTCCTGCCCCTTATCTGGAAACTTTTGCAGTATCTAGAATAATATAATCATGGAATAGTTTAGGTTGGAAAAGACCATTAAGATAATTGTTTGTTAAAGTAGCTGCATTCTGGACATTCTGGAGACTCTTGGAAGTCACAATTCCATTACCAGATATTTTAACTGCTGGGACCAAAGCCCCTTTGCAGTGGCCAGCTCAAGTGAGACAAGGTGTCCTTGCTTGATTCCCTACACCACCCATGCTCACATGGTCAGACAAGGTTTCCTTACTGGTTTGACATCAGATTTCCCTTTGAAGAGCCTTGGATATCTTGTTCCACAAATCAATTTATTCACAGTGCAGTAACACAGAAACAACTCCAGATAGTTCCTCCAAGGAGGGGTCTCCAACAAAGGAACCCCTGGGCTTTTGTACCCTCACAAGCTCAAGTCTTCTTATTCCCGAGTCTTCAGCTCCTGCCATGTCTCCACTGTTTGATTCCCTGGCCAGTGACACTCGTCTTAATGGCCCTTGTTATGGAAAGGGCTGGTGGTTCATGGCCTATTGTCTCAGACTTGCACCCAGTGGCTTCTGCAGTTTTTAGACCAAGCTACCTGAACCAGATGTATTTCTCAAAACATCCTTACTGGAACACTGCCAAGTCCGCCACTGAAGCATGTCCCTAAGTGTCATATTTGCATGTCTTTTAAATACCTCCAGGATGGTGACTCATCCCTAATAATTCTGTGAAATAGGTTTTTCATCCATTGATTTTGCACCTGTGTGCCTTTAATATCTTAATTGCATTAGGCCAGAAACTAAATATTTATTTTCCCTAATCTCTGTTTTGAGTAAGCTTAAATCTTGGGATAATTAGAAGTGGATTATGCCTCCACAGAACATAAAAGAAGGTAAATCTTTATAAAGACTTTTCCTTGTACTTCCTGGAATTGTCCCTCCAGGGAACAAACTTTCTGTTTGTTTAGTCTTTTGTGACTCTGTGGTCCTGGAATGGCTAGGAAAAAGAAATTGTTAATGCAGGTTAGGATGGGTTGCAGCACTGTCCTTCAATGATGAAAGAATTCCTTGTGGAACACATGAAAGTTTATGAGGGGCAGTCTGCTGAAATTGCTGGGTTAATGTAGAGGTCTCCATAAATTAAATCACTGAATTTACCCATGCTTTTTTTCACTCTGAACCTAATTTTCACCACAGTTTTTATTTTTGGATCATACAGGAGGTCCATTGGAAATGGCAGAGTGCAATGCATACTTACAGAGTAATGTTCTTGAAATGGGTTCCTGTCTGAACAGTAGTACGTCAAGTATGATTCTTGCCTGCTTTGGACTTAGTTACTGCATGCAATTGAATAAAGAGGAACTCTTTTGCAAGTCATTCCCTTCCCACCAAGGATACCTCACCTTCAAGAGGAAACAAATTGAACTTGTCCAGACAAAGGGAATTTCTGTTGGAAACCGGTTATTGGAGATAAGAAGAGATTAAAGGCCATGGAGATCTCAACCAGGAAAGGCAGGGTCATCCCAGACACATGAGTAAAGTGGCCATTGAGATCCAGCTCAAACCTGCAGTAAATCTACTGAGGAAGCTAGGATCTGTGCACAAAGATAACGCAGGCAGAAGAGTTCTGTGTGAACACTTTTTATTTCTACTGTCTGACCTAATGATTTTAGTTTTTCTCAGAAGTTCAATTTTTCTAAATAATTTTTAACAGAATCTGGCTGAACTGGAAAGCCTTCAGTACCTGGAGGGAAGTGGACTGTGATGGGTAATTTAGCTAGATTGATCTCAAAGCCCTGGCTGACCTGTCATGCTAACATGATCCCAATTGATAGACAAGAACCAGAAACTCAGAGTTTGTATTGTTTCCACTGTATGCACCTTCAGGTTTAGTTTTGTCAGCAATTCAGACCAAAGACTTGCTAAAGCATGTATAGGCTCCTATGCAACCTGTGCATCTTTTCCATAGAAACCTGTAGCATAGAGCACTGAAGTGCTTCCACCTCATATCTTGGAAAGAGGTGATGCATGCTTCTGGATTTGGGATCTGGGATATCTGCATCCCCTTGTTTAGACACAGCCAGTTCCAACAGCAGCATCTCCTGTCTGAGCAAAGATGGGCATTGGGATGCAGATATGGTGCACATCATGGTACAACCACAAAGATCTTCTCTGGAAGAACAAGTTAAATCTTCTGTGTTATTCAGGATTTTGGAGAGAAGGGCAGATTACTTGTTTCCACAATACAAAACCTGTGGGATATCTTTTACAGCAAAGTTGAAAAACACACAAACCAGAATTTTGACAGAGATTACATGTGTGATGCAATTACTTAGGACAAAAGAAATAATCTGGAGTATTAGAATATGTAATACATAATGCATATTTCCAAGATGAATATTTTGTTCCAGCCCCAAACCAAGTTTGCACAACAAAGCTTTAATGATATTATTTTGCTCTGTCCACAAAGAGGTTCTCTTGAATTTAAAGGAAAACTGTGCCAAATTACGTTTGTTTTCTTAAAAAAACCCAACAATTTGTTCCCTTTTATACAATTATGTGATAGCTTTAATAGCCTGTTAAGTGAAATTCAGGGATTTTTTAGGCATAAGGGACTTTCAAATTACAAAACTCAATCTCTGCAAACCAGACCATGGAGAAATGCAGCATTATTTACTGATGGCTTAGGGAAGTGAGTGCTTTAAAAACTTAAAAAAGAAGCCTGTATGCTTAAGAAATATAAATTCAACAGAAAATGAAAGCCTCAACAAAATAAAGCAAAATTTGACCATCCAACTTTCCTTTAAAGGAAGCTTATAAAGAATTCATTGGTGAGCTCCTGGTCCAGGGAAAGATTAAAATACATGGTGGAAGAAACACTGATTTGGTGACCCTCTTTTGAGAGAAAAGATAAAGATCCTGTCATGTGAACAGGCTTCAAAGTGAAAGCAATATCTTCAGTCTTTCAAGATCACCTTCACATCCCAGAAAGTCCCTGAGTTTTCTTTGGAGAAGACAGCAATTAAGATGTAGGTTAGGTGCATTGTTTTGTCCAAGAAGACTTTTTTCTTGCTAGCAATGACTGAAATATGCTACGATTTTTGCTTCTTTTAAAGGCTGGGGGATTACTGCTGCAGCTGACCAAACCCAAACTCGTGCTCCATGGAACATGCAACCGCACAGCAGTCAAGGTCCTCCCAAGGCCCAGTGCAGAAGTGTGTCCAAGGCAGAAGGGTGAAAACCAAGTTGCTCTGCTATTCTGGCATGTAAACACTTGGTGTGAATGGGTGAGAACTTGCTTGTTCTTAGCAGGAGCTAGGCAGGGCTAAAACTAAAGCTAAAACATTTGTTCAGTAACTCAACAAGGCAAACAAAATTTGGTCCATCTGGGATGGACAGTGATGGGAGAACTTTGAACACAAAGCTGGTCATACTGAAGTAATCCTGTCCATAAGGCCAAAGTTGTCCAAGAAAAGATGCTGGAAATAGTTTTTGGTACTGTAGCAAATTTGGAGGCAATAAAGAAAAGACATAGGAATGTTCCCAGGAATGTTCCTGGGAAGATCTCAGAGGAAGACCATATATGGAAGTACGACAAAAATGTGAGTCTGAACTCAGAAAGAACAGGGAATAAATTTTAAAACTATACATGTGAAAAAGTAAAAAATTGGATCCTTACTCAGCAGGAGTGTGGGTGCCAACAGAGAGCTGTATTGCTGGTTGGCATGCCTTGGCTCATCAGAATGCTGAAGGGTCATCCTGCTCCACAGACATGTTGTCCAGAGTTGCAGAGGGAAACAGATTTGTGCTTTCATACGAACAGAACTGGCATAGAGTAGTGCTTAGGTATGTGATTCATTTGACTTATTAGCTGTAATTAATAGCTATATAGTCAAGCAAAATAGTCTGCATTATTATATAATTGTTATATTGCCAAGATAATTTCTTCCTTTACTTCTCTACCAATTTCCTAATGGTTTTCTCATTAGTCAATAAACATCTTAATCAGCTGGCCTCTGATTTAGCTGAGGGAGTGTGGTATTGTGGCTGCAAAGTGGTGTTGGAAAGGATATTGTCTATCAAGGGCTAAATGTGTATCACTCTGGAAGATCATTAAGTGTCTCCAGAGCAATCATCATTTGATGAGGTCTATCTTCTCTGCGGTACCCCCCACTTGTCTTCCACCAAGTATAACTTAATATATACAAGCAAAGTAAGACCAAACCTTCATCTTACCAATTCAAAAATTAGTGCCATTCTTAAAATGAAGATGTCTTTTTGCCATAAGCAAGCTTCAGTTAATGATGCATTTGGGAGTGAATGTTAGCTGTCACGCAAGGCAACACACAAACAAAACTCCAGTTGTTTATTGCCCCTCAGACAATATTTTGCAACATTTTATTCAAGATCAGATGCTACTTTATTCTAGGGACTCTCGTATCAACTACTCTAATGATGATCACCCCAAGACTTTCAGAACAGTGTCTAGTGTGGGAGACTTTGTGGAAATGGCTCTTCTGACTTCATCTGGCTTTTTGTCATTTGTGCTAGTCAGGAGATTACCTGTTATATTTTTTTACATACTTTCTTACACTCCTCACCATCTCAATTATGCTGCTTCTGTGTTAGAATTATTCCACAAATAAAAAAATTGTGTTACTATCTCTCTTAAATGCTTCAGTCAAGATTTTTTTTTTCCTTCTGCTTTTAAAGACAATTTTTTGCTTTACAAGCAAGGATTAATTAAAAATACTTTAAAAACATTTGTAGTCTTTAAAAGACCTTAATATACTCTTACAGACTTACAATTTGTAAGAGATTTATAAAGAGAACAAAAGATGCTACAATGACAGGGAAGGGAGAATCATGAGAATCACTTGGACAAGTACTGCTGTATTTAATATAGGCTGGCTGTCCATAATTTTCTTTCTACTAGATGCCCTTTGGATTATGGAGTTAGAATTCCTAGCTTGCTGCATGAATAATCTTCTTTTAATATTTTAATATTAACTTCTTTTAATATTGCTTACATTGAAATGAATAAGTAAATGCTCATGTTGATTTGAAGGCATGCTTTTGCCTTACTTTTGGGTACTTTTAATGGCTTGCATGCCATTGGAAAAAAAGAACCATTGGCCTAAAAAATAAACTGCATCATTAGCAGCAGCATTCTCAGGTAAGCACATGTAAATTCAGACTTATATTCTGTTCTAGCCTCTGCTGTTTGGAGCTTTTAGATACCTTGGTTTCTCATAGGCTATAATCCAGATACATCTCATTGCAAAGTTTTACAGCTGAACTTTGTGCCAATCTTCGGATGAAAGTTCTTGACATGCTGACAGAAGCATGTCACTGGGAAAGGACTAAGTTAAGGTAGTGACAGAGTAAGAAAAATTTATACTTTAAGTTAACTCATGTCTTTTATAGGGAGGGGAGTGAAAAGATCTAAACTGAGAATCACAATCATTAAACAGTGAATAGCAAAATAAGCAGCTGGCACAAAAATTGAAACATGACTGTGTGCACATACATATATTGATTCAAAGTGTCATGGTAGTCAATCAGACACTTTGTGACTTCATTTACTAGCTATAGATCAGCTAAGATGGAGTGATTGGGGGAGAATGCTAACCACTTAATAATGTGCATGGTAAAATGATATAAAGAGTGTCTTCACATTTGTTATCACAAATCTCTGTAAGATTTTGGAGGTATTTTCTCTATTTCTAGGTAAAAAAGGATGGATTTTTTAAAGCAGAAGAAAAAAATTGCTCACATAAAAATATTTAAAAGTTATCCTTCAACAATGTGTCCGTTTTTCACTTAGATGTAGAGTTAATAAAAATCTGGACTCTTGTAACAAGAACTGCTCTAAATGACTGATGTTATTACAAAGTGTGCACTTGATCTCCTTTGGTTTTTAAAATTCTTAATGAAATTTTTGCTAATGAAAGAAGATAGCTGTTACATGACCTGAGACATCGCAGAGCTCTTTGTTTCTTCTATAATGACAATCACATAAAAATTGTGTACAAATTTCCTTTTTATTTCTGTGTAATTATTAAATCATATATGATTATTTTTTGTCACAGCAGAAGAAAATAATATCTTTGCCCTTTAATCCAAATGGCTGTCCAGAAGGAAGTAAATGCTTTCTTCAAGTACTGGATTTGCAACTCTTGTTTTGTACTTTTTCTTAGGTAAAATACATATGCCATGAAATTCAGGGCTTGGTGCACCTTCTTACAATAAATTAAACACTTCTACCTCTTCATGACCTAGCTCTGATCTGCTATGAGCCTTAGGCAGCTTCTGTGTTTGTAGCACTCTTAAATATATAAAGAAACATAACTGGTTTTTTTTCAGTGAATCTGTATGTCTGAAAAAACCTTCAATGAGCTCATTTTATCCTTGGATAGATTTATTTTAGGACAATCTTGCTGCATAACAGTATCTGTACCAGAAATCTCAAACTAACCTAAATGGGAGATGAGAGGCAGATGTTGGATAGTTGATTGGGATAGCAACAGAGCTGCATCAATCATCATACCAAACCTGAGGCTAATTTGTAGGCTGAGCAAGTTGTCTGTGCTGACTTAGCTTAGCTAAGATTAATATACTGCTTCATATCCCCGAGACAGATAATCTCACCTTTCGTCTCACTTTTCATATATCTTCTTGGTCCTTTGGAGCTTTGGTGGTTTATTTTTATTTTTTTTATTTTTTTTTCTCCCATTATTGGTAGAGCTGTTATAACCCACTTTTAATTTGAGGGAGGCTGACTTTCACCTCTGTCTGGGGGCTTCATCGTATCTTATACAGCCCTTGAGACCTCCTGCTGGGGAAGCAATCATCACAGCAAATCAGGAGGAGATTCAGACTCTGCTGCTCTTCAGAAAACAGCTAAAATGTACTGATCACTTCTTCCTCTCATCTCTCACTGTGTGCTCAGATCGAGAGAGTTCTTTGTTTTCAAATCCTTGTGTAGGACCAGCGCTGAAATCACCAAAGCTTAGCTACTTTGGGCTGGTTAGCCTTTTGTCTGTAGTTATATGAAGGGAAAGAGGAATGATTCAATGACCTTTTGCTGAATCATATTAGTTGGAAAGATTTGCGTGATCCAGACTGGATTTAGGATGGGGGGAGCTCGAGGTACTTGAGTGGGGAGATATGAAATTCAGAAAAGGAAGTGGGAACTTCTCTGGGTTGTAAATGTCAGAAGCACTAAGGCCCTGGTCTGCCAAGTTCAGAGATGAGGCACAAGGCAGAATCTTTCTTAGTTCAGACAAGTACTTGGACTTTGTCTCTTTCCTCTCTAACGAATTTGAATTTACTGCTAGAGAATGGATTCTTGTCCAAATCTACAGTTCTCTGACCAAGGCAGTAAGGGTAAGCAAAGACCTCAAATTACATTAACTACATTAACTGTGGTGACCACAACTATCTCATGGAACATTGGCTGCTGAGTCCTCCGTCCTCATCCTTTGAGACAGCCGAGTATCTTTTTAAAGATCAAATTAATAATACTGGATCATTTATCCAGTAAGAATACTTAACAGTACCTTCAAGGCTAGGCAAAAAATGATATATGACTTACAGTCAGCTCCACAAAATGCATGCTGATTTCAATGAGAAAATGATTGGTAGAGTAGGATTTGTTTTTAAGCACTAACTAGTTGAAACCAGTTAAGCAACTTACATAGCAGACACTCTCTTTAGTCAATATTCTATAGGGCTGTTTGTCCCGTCCTATGACAGATATTTGTATTTATCTTTCTCTGCAAAAGCATGATTTCTCTACTAATTTAAAAGGACTCTGTCTGACTAGATTTCATAACTCCTGGAAACTAATTCCATAACTCCTGGAAATTTTCATCATGGCACCCTTCATTCCAGTCCTAAACAAAGCAGCAAGTCCTAAGTGGCTTTTACAGGGTACTGAACTCATCGCATCCTTGACTAGCGCTAATACAGTTGGTGCAGAGAGACTTGTTCTCCTCAGAGTTCTCACCTTGGTGTGATGATAGACCTATGCCAACAGAAATGCACTGTTATGAATAGAGGAGTTATTCATATCTTCACATCCCAACCACAATCAAAAGAATACATTTTGTTAAATTTTCTTTTTCATTCTTATTACTCACCCAGTCCCACTCCCATTGCACAAAAGCAGAGATGTTGAACTTACCTTGCATAGTACTGAATTTGAAGAAAAGTGCTGAAAAAAAGGGGAATGGACAAATTGTCTCAAAATAAGCATTGACTCTTGCTTCTGCTGACAGAGCTGGTGGAAAAAATTGCTATGATATGCAGTCTCAGATATTTGTTACCCAGCCCAAAGCTGTTGTGAGGCATCATGGATGCTTGGCCTGACAAGCCCTTCTCCAGCAGGTGGCATTCATAGCTTGTTTCTCCTTGATAATGCACCAAAACTAGACTGATGGCTATGCCCAGTCAAAGCTCTGTTTCTGATCAGTGTGCACAACTGCCTGTTTCAGCTCTGCACCAAAAATTTTAACCCAAGCATCAGTATCTTATAAAGGAAAAATAACACTATAAATAGCCCCTGTTTTGTAAAATTTAGGTGTGTGATTTTTTTTCCTTCAAAATAAAAGCCTTGGGCTGCTACCACTTTTACTTTCTTTGTATTGTGATGCTTGTCAGGTGATCAGGAAAATAAAAACAGGTCATAAAACTGGTGTGTATGTGTGTATGTCTGTTACTATAAAACAAGCTTATTTTGCCCCTTTTTTTCATCTTTCCATTAGCTAGGGATTCTCTGATGATTCTTAACATATATAACACAGAAAGTCTTAAGAAAATTCATCATCTTCAAAAAGATGGGGTATTAATTACAAGTTAATAATAATAAAAAAGGTCGTCAGAGATTATGGTACATTTCCTCATTTTACCTTGATAGATAATGACAAAGTCCTTTCTGAACTTCCATCAAGGTCAGTCATGCTGTATTTCTTTCAACAGGCTCCAGGATGGCACACACAAATCAAGGCCTTGCAAAAGGAAAGTGAATATTAGTGTTTTTGTGGAACTGTACTTCCCTGTTTCAAAGAATTTGGAACTTGAAAACAAAGGACCAATCAAGGAAAAAACCTTACATGCTGCAAGTATGTATATGCAGCTGTCTATTAAATTAGCATTCTAAAATATTTTGTGCTATTTGTTCCTATTGCCTTCTAATGAATATTAATTCAGCTTTATAATTTTGTGAGGAAAGGAAACACTTATGATAAGCATAATTCATGCACACACATAAGCAAAAGCTGACATTCTTGTCAGACTTAAATTAAGAACACCAAAAAGGATAATTTAACCAGAACACCTACTGCACCAAGTGAATACAGAGTGAGGGAAAAGTTATCTCGATCTTTAATCTACCTAAAATTTTGCTGTGCCTTTATTAGTGTGCACTAAGTATAATGTTAATTACAAATATTCTTATATATGGTCTCTCAAGGTCATAGGTAGAGCATGGCACTTTGGTGTAGGTAACAGCTGATTAGGAAACTCCTACCACAGTATAGAGACTTGCCATTGTCCTGCATAGCAACAAATCTATCCCTCTTTGGTACTGGCTGGGAACCTCTGGCAGCTGCTGGCCACTTATGTGGACTCTGTGAACTGAGCTGTCCTTTGTTAAGTTTTCAATGCAGATGTCAGATTTGAGGAGAACAGCAAATCACCTAACAAGGACCAGCAGTTTTCTGTCAGGTGCTTCAAAAAAAGGAGAAGACTGGGGGAGTTAGAAGCCAGACTGATAGCCTTAAGCTTGAAGGAGCTGGATGTAGATCCTTCATGTACTGTAACTTCAGCTGCCTGAGGACCAGTGATTTTATATTTCTTTGCTTCATTTCCTGTATTACAGCTTGCCTGAATTAGTGCTTCTTTGGTCATAAAGGATTCACTAATTTCTTTTTCTGTTCCAAGCCTACTGAAATACTCATTGTGAGTACCTTATAATGTATAGATTAGTGTTTCAAAGAGAAATTATACGTGTGGTTATTATACTTAGAAAAGACAGAGAAGAACTTTCTACAGTACTAGTCTGGCAAACTCAAAACAAGCACCTACGGTCACGAAAAGATGGGATTGGGTTATTTTACATCAATTTTAATTTTCCACTTCCCCTTAATAATGAATATGATTAGAGGATAATAAAATATGTGTGGAGACTGGAGGGAAATTTTCAGTGGTCATCAGATGTCATCAGTAGATTTCAGCTAAACAATTCACCATTCTTTTTGTATCTTCCTCTGTTTCACAAAAAAGCAGAAATGCCCTATGAGATGTATGTGAATATAGTGAAATTTTACACACGGTCTTTTTCACTGTGTTGTGATCTTTCCTTATTTTTCAGTTCTACCCTAATATTAGCAGCCTCTGATAGATATTGTAAGAATCAAAGTCAGATAACTGCTGAATATTCAGAGTTTTGCCATGAAAATTGATACTTGCAATAGCCAACCTTTTCCTATTTTATATAATTTATTTTTCTTTTCCTTTGGTGATAAAGCAGTTAACTACACACTAAAAAACACCCCAATCTCAGCTGCCAGGCTGAGAATGACTGCCATGACAAACTGGATGCAAACTTGACTATCTAGATCAAACGACTTAGGAAACCTGGGAGCAGGGTCTCATTAGATCCTTCCTGTCACTACTATTGAGCTGCCTAAGAAAAGTTTTTGCAAAAACTTGATTTAGCATGTTCTCTGTCTAGGAGGAAGTAAAGTCATTTAATTTGGGTGAAAGTCTTTCAGAGAGAAGTGAGCGATGATTCTTCTCACATGACTTTGCTATGTTGTACAAATTTAAAATTCAAGATTTCTGGTAATTTTTTTCTATTTCTTGTGCTTATAAAATGTATTTGATTCATATGATAATGAAAATGTTTAATTTCGGGAATCTTCTGGTACTATGATATTTGATATTCCAAAAAAGAGATTTGGGGAAGGTTGTAAAATAATTGCTATTTTGAGGTCATTATCCTTGAGGATGTGAAGGACAACTGTGTTCCATAGTTCTGCTGTACCCTGCCCCTGGGGTGAATAACTGGCCTACCTGTGATCTCTGCATACTCTCTCAGCTTTGCATCTACCATTTCTGCTTTTCTTTGCAGTTTTGCCTTTCAAAAGACTTTATAAGGCAGAGCCACCGTTGCAGTTGCTGCAGTAATTGCAAAGTTCTTGTTGGAATATTCTGATAATGATTCAAAGCTGGTACTATTTGGAGGGATTTCTTTTCCCTTCTCTGAAAGCTTTTTTAGCATGAAAAAAGTGAGGTACAGAAAATGTTTTTTGCTATGTCTGTTGTTGCTGCATTTATGTCTATTGCTTTTCTGTTTTCAGCAGTTCATTTGCAGTTTGTGCTTCTGCTTTTTTCTTGGATTCATGTTATGATTAAGTTAACTACAGTCTGTTCCTTATTTTTGCAGTGTCTCGTGCTGAGTTGAGTTTGTCGAAGGCTTCTCAAGAATGCTGTGCCTTATCTGCTTTATTGACAGGGTGAGGTTTGAGGCTTTTTGGTTGCAGGTATTTGTAAGAGTTTTCCCCTCATAGATTTTGACTGGTCCATTTCTTCCTTTGAAATTTCCACACAGAGTTTCACTTTTCCCAAATATGTTGCTCTCTTATCACTGCAGTGCTTGCTTCAATTTCTGTTTTCAATGTATATCCATTTATCTCGTCTTCCAGTCACTCCTTGAATTCAGTGCTTGCTGATATGTGTCTTCTGTTTTTCCTGATACTACCTGCTTGGCCTCAGTATGGGGATTTGTCCTGTCACAGCTTTTGCTTCCCAAGGTCTCCCATTTTATCTGATTTTTTTTCTGAGTCTGTTGGTGTCCAGCTGTGCCTGCAGTGGTTTGAGTCATATTGGTTCTGAACATTCTTTGTATTTCTTCAGTTCCACAAATGTTCACATTTCCCAGCTATGATGGTATCTTGGACCTGTTCTTCTTCTAAAAGGAAAAATCCCTGTGTAATCTGTTTACTGTGAATTTTGTGTTGCTGCTTGTCCTTAATTATAATTTTTTTATTAAATTTTTTACTTCATTTTATCTAATCATCATTTTCATGGTATTTTGCTTTTGACAGATGACCACATTAGGAAGATAGTTCAGCTGTGGTTTGATACAATCACATATTTTGTTATCTGTTAAATTCTGTGATAATCTTTTTTTCTTTAATGAGAGAGAAATGTACTTTCAGCTCTACCTTTGGGTATAAAACACAAATTAACAGTTACTAAGTTCTTCTAGTGATTCCTAGCCACTGTTAGCCACATGTTATGACTTTAGACAACATACTGGGTGTTAGCACAAGATTTACTTGTCTCAAGAGGCTTGCAGTGCCAGAGGTGATTTAAAACTTCTCTTTATCATCACTCTGGACACAAAACTACATAGAATGGGTAAGGTTTAAGAGTCTTGTTTGGAATTTTGCATTTGCCTTATGGATTCAGAGCTTTCCATTAGATGAGTGATTTTTTTCCACAGGCTGTCATAATGAGAGCTCCTATGGTGTATGCTGTTCTTCTGCCCGGGGCAGGGCTAACACAGCATTTTCACTCTCACATCCAAACCAACTTGCATTTCAGGTCTCTTGTTGTCTATCTCCCTGACAATTACTAGTTTTTTTTTATATTTTGGAAACCTCCCTTCACGATCAGCAATTACCAGGGTAATTTCTTTTCAAGCAGCACAAATATTTTCTGTGTCCAGAAGTTTTGGAACTGGCTTGTGAAAGGGGTGGTTGATAGGCACTTGTATCTTCTGAAAAATGAGTGATATGGGATGTAAGTCCACTGGGGGATAGTGAAACTTGTACCCACTGCCTTTCCATCTCCAGCTCTGGCACCACAGATGCAGGAATGATCCCCATGGGAGCCAAGCTGCCTGGTCTTGTGATGGTCTTGCCTGTTTAGATTGTGTATACTTGTGGGGCAGATTGAGAATAGAATTTCACATTTCATTCATTATCTCTTTGCTCAACATTGTAATGAGTGGTCCCATTTCTCCACTAATAGTAATGACATGGGTGTATTTGCAATTTACTTCATTTACTTCAGTCCTCCTTTAGAGGACTAAAAATCTAGATTCAGACTCAAAGAACATCTGTAGGTTACAGGATTTTTTTTTTCCTAGGGAAAGAAAATTCTGAGAAGGTTCTATAAGTAAAGGTGATGTTTCATTGCAGATCTCTAATCATCTGAAACAAGGTTTGAAATGGAGAGTTTTGTAGTGGTAAATGAAAATGTTTTGTGATGGTAACTCAAAAAAGCTTGTCATAAACACAGTAATCTTGTAAACGGTTTGCCTAGGCATCTAGAGACATTTAGAATGGCATGTTGCCTTTCTGTTCATTTTTGTACTATCTTTTGTAGCCTGATTCATAACATATAGAAAAAAATTAATTAAAGTTAAATGTCCTTAGTTTTCCTGTCACGTAATCCTTACCCTTTTTCTAAATAAACAGTAAGAAACCAATTTTAGCCAGGGATGTACAAATATGTTTCTCTCTATATCAATATAATTTTGCTGTGATCTATGACATTTTATTAATTTGAATTTTCATTCACTCTCCTCTTTTTCGGAAATGTTTAGAAACTGATTAAATAATAGGAATAATATGAGGAATGGTAATTATATTCTCTAGGATAGACGAATTATCCAAGAATTGTGCATTAGCCACAGAACTTATTGTATTTGAGGTTTAGAAAGGAAAATGGAGACTCAATTATTAGTTTAATTATTTATGTGGTTATAAATAAATAAACCAATAAAATATCTACTCATTGGAGCAGTGCTGAATAAAAGAATTTCAGAAGTAAAGTGGATCTATCATAGCCATTTGGATGCTAATAACCAGTTTCAGCTTGCACAGCTGTGCTGAATGACTGCTTGTATTACCATACATGAGATTTGGGAACTCATCAAATAATTGAAAGATACACTGAACTTCTGTAATTTTTAATTGCTAGTTAACTGCTATTTACAAAGCTTTTTCAATTGCTGGTGCATGTGGGGACAAGGACCCCATACATGTCATAAAATACGTCTGTAAGCCATGGCTCTTCCTTGAAATCCAAATCCATCTAATTGAAATTTTCTCTTTTACAAAAGTACAAGCATCCTGTGAGTATCTATATGGCACGTGTGCTACTCCAAGTGACTATTCCTAAATGTCATCTTAAAACTTAATTGACAAATCTAGATAGAAGGAGTTGGAAAAGATATGGGAGGCTGACCTAAAAGCAGGATTTTTATTTGTTAATAATCATGATATGGAATCAGGACTGAAACCTCGACAAGATGATGTTTATCCTGTAGTCTTCTCTGTGGATTATTAGTGGCCATAGATATTAATAGATATATTTTAAAAATTACATTCAGCTTTTCTGTAAGTGGGCAGACATTAAATAGGCACCAGTGTTGCTTTCCTCCCTTGGTTTAAATACTAGTGAGTGAAAAATGCTGAGAAGAAAGGAAAAGCTGGGAAAAGAGCACCTGCTTAGAAATAAGAGAACTGATGGGCATGCCTAAAGTGATTTTAAATGCTCAAATTCTTCTCATGACAAAGAAAGATAATATCAACGTTTCTAAGGTCTAATGTCACTCGCTGCTGGTCTCTCCTTTCCATTTCTTTACCCTACCTTTTCTCTTATTTGTTCTACATTTTTAGTTCAGTCATTTTGGAAGTGCACTTTCCTGAGAGCTCACTGATGTTTTACTTATTCTGTAGAATATATTTTCAAGACAAGAGAAAGGAAAAGAAGAGAAAAGCAAAGCAAAGAAAGGAAAGGGAAAGGGAAAGGGAAAGGGAAAGGGAAAGGAAAGGAAAGGAAAGGAAAGGAAAGGAAAGGAAAGGAAAGGAAAGGAAAGGAAAGGAAAGGAGAGGAAAGGAAAGGAAAGGAAAGGAAAGGAAAAGAAAGGAAAAGAAAGGAAAGGAAAGGAAAGGAAAGGAAAGGAAAGGAAAGGAAAGGAAAGGAAAGGAAAGGAAAAGGGAAAAGAGAAAAGAGAAAAGTAGAAGGGAGAAGCCAAAGGTAGAATAGAAGGAAAAGAGCAAGAAAAAGAGGGTGAGGAGATGGGGAAGCGGTATGGGAAAACAAGGAGAAGAAAGAAAATACAAGCGAGTTACTTTGAAATAAATTTTTAAACTTTTCTGCTGAATTTTCTCTCCACTCCCAACCTTCTCAAAAGTTTTTTGGTTTTTTTTTTCCATTTAATTGCTTACATAACTTGCACTTACCTTGCATGGATTTCTGGGAATACACAATGAAATTTATACTGTGAAGGACAAATACAGTTGAATAATTCATAAACAAAGTCACATTTACCATTAACTGATGGAGTTTTCCTTTCTAATGCTACTAGCCTTCGTCCTCCAGAGGCTGTGATGCAGTTTTCCTTCCACAATGTGTGCTCTGTGCCATGTTGCCCTCAGTTTCTCCTCAGTATTTGCCAGTAGTCAGAAATTATGAAAAATACTGCCTTCTGCATAGTGAAGTGTAAATTTTTTGAGTATTAGACCATAGACATATCCTTTTAAAATAATGTCACATTATGTATACATGAATAATAATTAGAAAATAAACCAGCCAGGAATGATGATATTCTGTATTAAATCACAATATAGTTCTTCCCAGGATTGTTCTTGTCACCAGAGATTTAGCTGTGAATTTACACAGCAGAACTTCTACAATTTCAGCTTTGTAAATCTTGCTAACTGGTAATGGGGATTGCCAACTCCTGAGTCCGACAGATTTATCTAAATAGATATACATCTGTTGTATGTGAAAGTACTTACTGAGTGGGTATTCTAGTCTCATTGAGACAAAAAAGCCACCAGTGTGGCATGTGATTTTTCCTTCAATACTCAGTATTTGGGCCAGAAGCAAGACAAAAGACACAAATTTAAGGGGATGTTTTAATCACAGACCTCCTTGCAATGACAACAGCAAGTCATCTGAGTAGGGCTGAATTAATGAAGTCTAAACAGGTGGAATTCCTCTGTTCTGTATACATTAAAAAAACCCCAAATCCTGGAACTTGGCCTGTATTTGGAGGATATTAATAGGCACACTAAAAAAAACCAAGCCATCAGTGAGCAGGTGCAAATTAGGTAAGAGCCTCAAGCAAGATGCTGCTGAGCTTCCTGCTGCTGTTTGATCTATTTCTCTCACTATTGCACAGTATAAAAACAACAAGTAAGTTTTAGATGCCACAGCAAGTCACACCAGTTAATGGTATTTATTACCATATTTTTAAATGTTTCTATAAAAACTTAAAACATATGTAAAACCACCAAGACTTTCTGAGAAATAAAAAAGATTAAGTTTTTAAGCTTTCATGCCTTGTCTAAGCAGTTTATGCAGAAGTTAAGAGCATCTGATTGTTGCTCAACAACTTTGAAAACACAGCAATTAATTAGATACTCTGCACATGCTGAGTGAACTGAATTTAGGCATCCATTTTTTAAAGACATTTGTTCACACTCTTTCCAGTTGAGCTTTCTGCATTTATGAATGATAAACTACCAATGTGTGAGGGTCTTTATTTTGGGTGCTTTTCAACCTTTGGCTCAAATAGGGAAACCTAGTTCAAAACAATTGTTTTATCTGCTTACTGAAGCCTGACAGAACCTCCCAAGAAAAATACTTGTGTTTCTCTTTGGAAGGAATATTTCTTTTGCTTTTTAATGGTGATATTAAATAAACATCTCTGCTTAAACTTTCAGCAGAAACTTGAAAATGCAGTGGTAGTTGAAATGAAATAAACTATGAGAAGACCTAAAAGGTGGTTTCCCCTGGTTTTGTGGTTCTTTTATCCCTGGATAATTCCACGTATCCTTATAGCTATAGAAGAGTTTTTCTAGTTTGATAGTCTGTCTCTGTTAATGACTAGATCTGAATATTTTATTTGAAGTTTATGAAATTATAATGTGTAGGCAGTCTAGGATTCACCACCCACTTTAAAAATACCCTGTTATTCTCTTCATTTAATGGTAGACCTCTGTAATGGTATGTGAATCTTCTGAACTTTATTTGGAGTAATGCCAAATACTTTCTGAAAATAGTTCCCAATCCTACAACAATTTAAAAATTTTTTTTTTGAGTATATCTCAGCCTATGTTAATATACACTGGTGGGGGAAGTCTGTCTAGGGGAAGAAATTTGATTTTTTCAAGTGAATGCTCAAGGCTTCCACAAAAATTCATAGTGGCTGCAGGGCTGGCAAGTAAACTAAGAAAAGTGTTTCTTAACAAGGGCAAGAGACATTTTCATGCAGTGTCAGTACTTCAGAATTGCTGTGGGAGTCCATTAAACTTATACAAAGCTATCACAGGAGGAAAAGGAAATTTTTACCAATCAAAACCTTAATTAGGGTACAAAGCTAAAATCCAAATAAACAGCAATATCTTTTTACTGTGACTCTGGATATTGATGCTTATCCCCAAGAGAATTTTCCAAAACATATATGTTAAGCTCATTGAATTTTCTTTGTTCTCAACCTCTTTTTGCATTGACATGCAAGTTTCTGTTATCTGGTACTGCTTTTTCTGCTTCAAACATCCCCCACATCCGCCACTCCACCCTTTAACAAAGGTACCCAGCTAGTGGTTTAGAGGCTGTACAATCCTTGGAGACATGAATTTAAAACATTTCTCCTAGTGCTACCACTTGTTTGAAATGGATTGTATTTAAGACTTTTCTTAACTGTAATTTCTCACACAGCAAAACACTATGCTTTGTTTCAAGATACTGGGCCTTCCTGCCAGTGAAGGACACTATTCTTGTTCCTGTTCTTAGAGCATTGACAAGTTCTTGAAATTGCTCTTGGTATCTGGCAAACTTAATGTTCCTTCGCCAATACCCATTGACTAATAATTGTGTGGGTTTTGATTGGGATTGCCTGGTGAGGAACTTTATTCCATTTTTGAAAGAGGATTGCGACACACTGCAAATTTTGGTCCTTCTGTTATATATTTTAACATTTTCGATATTTACAGTGCAGTGTGGGAACAAAGTTTAAAGATTCATTGGTGAGAAAGATTTAAAATCACATCATTGGGAGAAATTACTCTATGAAGAATCAGGAAATCAGAGTTATTTCCACTTGGAGAGGATGAGGCTTTGCCACTTGCTCACAGGGTGCAGAATCAGGCCATTGGAGGCAGCGACAGCATAATACATTTTAAAAATTAAATCGGGTTACTTATTCCAATGCGTATTCCAGTGATGCAGAACCAGGCAGTTTTATGATGCTCGTGCTGTAGTTCCCTCTGCATGGGGGTCTGTGAAGTGGCCTAGGAGGCATTCTTTAATAACCAAAAGGCACAGACCCTTTTTCACCAGGTGGTATTTGTGCTCTGAGTCATGGGTTAGTCTTTCAACAAATCCAGATTTCATATGCCAAAATTATGTGAAATGCACAACACAAAAGGATGATACAGAGCAAATTGATATAGATTAATTTTCCCTGATCTTTGCTTCAACATCCTTAACCCGTCTGAAGCAAAGAGTAAAGCCCTAGAACCAGAAGAAATGTAACAAAAGCTACAAAAATCTAGTTTGTTGTATTCCCTCAGCCTTTTTGCTAGACACCCTTCATCTGTACTCCTTTCCAGAAGAAATTCTTACTCCATCTTCTAACATATTGGTCAGAAATGCAGTCTTAGTTCTTACCTGACATGGATTAAAGTTGCATTGCTGATTGCTGTATTAAAAACTGTGAAATCACAGCCTTGAATTTCTCTGCTATGTCTGCCCTCTCTTTTCTCTACATTTCAGTTCCAGCCATGAAATTTCCTTACTGCTGTGGAAAGCTTTCCATGCTGGGCTTGCTGATAGGAAGATGAGCTTAGAACACAGCATGGCGTTATTCTCTACAGCAAAAATTTGGAATAGCCATGTACATGTAATGTGTAGAATAAACTGGTGATACTCTGGGAAACATGAACAGCTTGAATTTGTACTAAGAAAAGGTAGATGAAAATCTCACTAATTGTATCTTACTGTTGAAAAATAGATTCTTAAAATTCCCTTACTTGGGTAGAACTTATTTTGTCAAGATATGGTTTGATCCCAAAATTCCAGGAAGGCATTATGAATGTTCAGTTTTGAAGTCATCCTAAGAAAGTAAACCATTGTGTTTCGCATAGAGCATTCTACCAAACAAGATGACCATATACACCTTTCGAAAAGTGGGTTTTAGGATGAAGGGAGACATATTCCTGAGTGTTGTCTGTCACTCTTGCATCACCAGAGTCAAATTAAGCACGTCCTGTTTACTCAAAAATTTTAGCCACTGGTCTTCATCTTTCTTCTTTCCTTCTGTTGCCAGCAGGCAATATCTGTACATACAGCAATTGAGTGCAAAAAGACTGACACAACGACGCTGTAATGCTGGCTTTGCCAAGCTATGAAAGCATCACCAGGAGGTGAGAAACGTTAACCCAGGCCCAAAGAGCACAGCCAAGCTCTGCTGCTGCCAGCCTCATCTCACTCCAAGCAGTTCATGTTTTCTGACTCTCGTTGACATTGAACAACAGTGAACGCTAAAGGCCTTGTAACAGATTCAGCAGGACAGTGAAAACAAGCAACCCGAAGTGTCTGTGTTAAAGCAAACTGTGAGTGGAAACAGCAAACGTGCAGGTGATGGCAGAAGGCATGAAACCACAAGTAATTATAGCCAGAATTCACCTAGCCTGTCCTTTTTTAAAATAGGTATGCATTAAAGAAGGCTGAAGCAGATGTAATGGCTCACATGTTGGAGGCTGCTGGTCCCTCTGTGAGTTAATTCACTAATCCGTATGTATGGCCTAAAATATAATAGACAATCATTTACTACCACATCAGTGACCTGAAATATCTCAGTAAGAGATCTGATGAACACCAAAACTGGTGAAAAGGAACATTTAGACTGCTCAGTTAAGAGCTGATAGAAAATGAAATCTTCCTGGTAGAAGCAAGCATTATAGAAGCTCTGCTCAAAAGGATTCAAAGTGCAAGAACTTCATGGATTAAGAAAAACTGGAAGAGGCTCAAGACCACTTTAGAATGTAATTTATTCATTTAACTTAGAAAATAATGAAAGCAAGAGATAGTAGTAGTCCCTAAAAAAATAAATAAAACATTTCAACATGAGCTCACCTCTAACACTACCAATGAATCAGAAACTCTGTGGAAAACAATGGAGAGAAGTCCATCTCAGGGTTCTACTGAAGATTTGAGAGAGCAGAGAAGAAATATTTAATGCATTCTTTCCCCCATATCCTACCTCTTTGTCCTGATCCAGCCTCACTCTAAAAATATTTTTCCTTACCTCTAATGTAATTTACTGTTTTTCAATTTATGTCTAATGCATTTTGTTTTGTCTTCATGTACCTTCACCTTCTTTGTAACTGCCATTAGCTTATTTGGAAATACTGATAATATTTCTCCTTCCCTCTTTCTTCACCAAGCTGAACCAGCCCATTTCCCTCACGCTCTCCTTGTATGTCCCAGGCTGCAGCCCCCCCAGCTGTTGTGGTTGCTCTATCCCCTCCAAAGTCCCATAATCCAGGAGAGGTTCCTGTGTGATACCCACATCTGTTTTTCTCTTATTACTATATTAGGCAAGGAATTACTTGAAGACTTGCATAATTCTTGATTTTTTTTCTGGTTTAAGACATGGAAGGTCAATTACAGCTGGGTCTAGTGCCATAAAGGAAGGTTTTGTTACTCCTATTAGCCATGCCATACCAAGGAAAGGGAAAACCCTATCCTACCAGACTGTCATCAGTCATGAAAGAGCAAACAGTTACAGAGAGTACACATAGTAATTAACAGCAATTGGATTTCCTTATCTGCTTGCAGTATTGCAGGACAAATAGAGGCACATCTTCCAGAGCTCTCAACTGCACACCAGAGATGAGTCACTGGTGAAGGGGACAGACTTCCCCTGAGAAACTGACCATGTCCAGGCCCCATGGCACAATATTTTTGCCACAACTTGTCATTTAACATTTATTTTAAAAAACTTAATTAATATAATAGGAAAGGCTCATTTGTTCTTACCTCCTGAATTTTTCTTCTGTTCATTCTTTATTTACAGATCTGTGTACCCAAGGACTGTCTTTTGTATGAGAAACTCTCTCTAAATTTTGGAGTTAAGATATACTTTGGAGATATACTATACTTTGGAGTTAAGATAAAGTCAAAATATTATTAAATTGCCATATTTTAGTGCTCCCAAATTTTGTGTTTCCAAGGTTTGTGTTTAGGGTTTTAGTTCATTAGATATTTCTGAAGATACATGCAAGCTAAGCTGATCTCAAATGATGTTTTTACCAGGAAAGATTTTTTTATCCTTCTTTTTAATGTATTTCAAAGTCTATATAAAAATTTCCTTTGAATACAAGACTTCCTGGATCTCACCAGAATGAGTGTGGGCTGAATTCTGACATCAGCACTGAACCCAAAAGTTGTGGTATTCTTTAGTTTGTATAAAGAAAATTCAGACTTAAAAATCTCCTTTTTAAGCCTGAGTGTAGATATCACATGATGCATGTTATCTTTCAATTTTGGATGTTTCAGTATCTATTACCTTTGCATTCTGCCTTTGAGTATTGCACTTAATTGAAGAGGGTTGTTGCGTAGACAAAAGTAAATGTGAAAATGCTCAGTATATGTATATTTTTGTCCTGAAGAGATGGAAAAATGCTATACTCATGCTTTGTCATTGATATAAAATGATTTAGCTGATGCACAAAGACTTTTATGCTTGTGATATGTAAGTAATCTATTATTACACAATAACTATAGTAAAGTGGCACAACTGAGGAGTATTTTTTGTCCATATGGGAGCTGCCGCACTATGTAGATTTTACAATGAGCTTAATTAGGTGTCTGTAGAGGAGTGTTTGATTTTTATGTCAATTGAATATAATTTGCTGTAGCACAAGGAAAAAAAACCCCAAACAAAAACCCTACTCCCAAATCCCCTAAATCATTCAGCTTTGAAATGATATGAGAAATCAGAACAGGTGATATAGGAAAAAACTATGAAGTAAATGTCTAAAAACTGAGGGATGGTGCCAAGGCAATAAAGATGTAGACATATTTCTGTTTTTGAAGGAACTAAAGGGAAGCACTAAATGTCTCTTAACCCCTTTGTTCTTATGATATATCATGGCATTATACTCGTAATGCAAACAGGGAAGAAAATCCAGCCACCCTTACTCAACTGGACAGCTCCTGCAAAGTCAAACTCCTCAGCAAGATAGAAGCTGTAAAGAATCCCAGAGCCAGGTTAATGATTCCAAAAGAAAATGACTTTACCTTCAAAGGTTCAATGATTCGTAATAAGGATCTCTACTTCCCTCTCTCCCATTGTAGAGAAAGGCTGGCACCAGTTGCTCCAAACTGAATTCAGTTATAGAATCAGAACACCAAAGTTCGTAACTCAGAAAAGTATGCAGCTTTTCACTTCAGACTCTCTCAAAGTAACATCTACTGTTCGCAATAAAACCAACCAAAAGCCATACCCACAACTTTCTGTCTTTGTTTTTTTGTCTCACTTTCTGAAATACAAGAGATAAAATAATGAAGGGGTAAACGGACTTCTGTGAAGAGATTTTGTGAAACAGTTATGTCAAAATAATACAATGCAGATAAATATACATGCATCTATAACTCAGAAGGCAATGCAAATATTTGAATGATTCTCTTATATTGCTAGATATACATATGTGTAGATATATATATATGTATATGTGTAAGACTTTTTATATGTTGAGGGGATTATGGAATAAAACAAAAAATCCCAAATCCCCAGAAAATATTCTTTTCTTCCTGAGATTACATCAGGTTTTTACCATCTTGCATAGCTGTTCAGATAAAGATATCCTGCCATTTTCAGGTGTTTATTTCTCAGCAAATAACTTTGTAGAGATTAATTTATCAGTTTCTCCTAAGGGTATGTTAAAAAACCCCAAACAACTAGGCTTCTATTACTTTAAATGACAGTGTCCCTATTTAATTTTCTATTATAATGTGGAATTATGTGTTCTTGCTGCAGCTGTAAGGAAAAAAACAGAGATGTCAGATTTCAGTATATCATATCCTGAGTGTATCTTTCCATCTAATCTAGCAATACGTGTGCAGAATGGGAGTCTGGCTGTTTTCTGAGTTAGATGAACATTGTCCAACAGTACTATTGTGATTGCAGGTGCTTTTCTAGTTGCAGAGTCATATCAGAAGTACTGAAGCAATTTGGCTGAAGGTCAATCTGTGTGGGGCCAGACTGCAACTATGGGCAGCTGTGTATCTGAAGTGAGACATCAAAAGAATTGCTCTTGGACTTCTGAAACCAATGTTGTGTTTTCCTACCCACATCCTTTCAATCTAGCTGTGGAAAGGATGAGATACCTGTAAAATGAGTTCACTTTGGGGGGGACATTTGAGCTGTCATTTGCAAACAGAATAAATGTTCTAGGAATTTTTGCTCCAGGCATTTCTATGCAAGCAGCCCCTAGTAGGTCCCTTGTTTACCTATATCTGCAAATGATAAAGGGAAATTATAAGCAGAAGTACTGGAAAAAGAGCTCCAACTGTGAATGCATGCTTCTTTGTCAAGAGATATGATAAAAATTCTGTCAGAAATGTAACTCCACTAACGGCAGTAATGAAGCTGCCTTTTATCATGTTTTATTATATTATATATATTACATATTTCTTATAAAACTGAATCAGTTTCTTTTTCTTTCAGTGAATCTTGGAGTTCTGATCTGACCTGCTATAGCAGCTAAAGCCAGAGCTCTGCTCAAAGATAAGCTTGTGTTATGTCTTTTCTGGTGCCCTTCTCTGAAGCTCTGTGCAAATACATAAACCCTAGATGTGGGCTCTTTGAGACCATGTCTCTGCTCACGTGATTGACAAATCTTCCACTTCCCTGGAGAGATTATTCCAAAGGCTGACTGTTCTCATTATTGACTGGTGCTGAAACAAGACTGAACACCAGCCACTTCTGAAGGCATTGTCATCCCTTCTCAACGAAGCTGTGCTCTTCTCCATATGACATAGAGGATAATAGGGTTTATATTACAGACTTTTTTTTTCAGATGTCTTGCAGGCTTAGAGACAATGCTATGGTCATTTTTTTGATGTTTGTCTGCAAATGGAAATTTTATCAGTATATTGAAATCATGGAACTCTGTTGATGTGTGCTACCATCTGATAGCACAGTTTAGAATTGTTAGAGTGTGATTTGTTCACAAAGGAATTAGTACTTCAGGTGCAGGATGAAAAATACCATTGTGCAGACCATACAAAGTATAAATACTGTAATATGCTGCCTTTAGATATTTGTTAAATTGTGGCTTTGTTCTGTAACAGACCAAGTGTTACTTATATTTCTGCAGCTAACATTAAGTGTGAAGCCTAGTGTCCTCTGTCAGGTCAATAAAAATGTGGTCATATGGTTACCCCCATCTTCTCCATTTTAGAAATGGAAGGTTTTCCGCTGGACCTCAGGCCAGTAATAACAACTTTTATAAAAGAGAAGGCTTTGATAAAAGAGAGCTCAAAACTTTACTGTGTTGACTTTCCTATGATGTCTAGGCTTGGTTTGGAATAACTCCTTTAACATTTTTATGATGCAGAAATAGTGCTGTGTTTATCTTCCTTTGTCAAGAGGCAAGTATATTCTGGAATCTAAACTTGTTTTCCTCTATCTAGCATTGTCAGTTGTGAGCTGGGTAGATTGTTGTTTAGCCTTTCTTTCTGGGTTAAAAGCACAACATTTAAAATCATGTTTCATTACTTTACCCTGAATTTTCACTGATCACTTTGGGAAAGCAGCCTCATAATGCTTTTCTAGTCAAGTTCAACCAGATTTTAGGACAGATTTTGAAGTGTGGTCTGGAGGTGACTGTCTTCTGCTGATCCTACAGGGAGCTTAGGGCCATCTTTCTCTGAAGAAAGGTTTTTTCCCAAGAAATGCTAGTTACTTATGTTATTGCAAAACTCATCATAGTGAAACTAAGCTAATAGCAAGGAAAAGATGCTAAGCTATAATGAAAACTTGGTATTTAAAGCTATATAAGGATTTCAAAGTTAATACATTTTTAACTGAATACCACTTTAAAAAATGTCACTTCTGAAAGCAAAATAGTTGTTTTGGTGTTTGGCTGATGCCCTGGGAAACCTAGGTTCGTGTGCATGGTCCAAGATGTGCTTGGGCTCAGGAAAGGGAGTTGCTGTTGGAATGTCTGAATATCTTCTTTTTCAGGCTGAAAAGGAGAATCAATAGAGAGCAGAAAACACAACAGAGAATTAAGCAGAAAATCCATTGTAAAACATCCCATTGTCCCTGCTGTATTTAAGGGCAGTGGGGGAAGTGGGATATAGCTGCACTCTCTTTGTGGAAGACTGAGTGGTAACCTGAACACTGCCTGCAATGTTTGATCAAAATAGTTGAACAAATACAACCATTGAAGAAGTTTTAGGCAGATCAAGGTACAAAATAGGGAAAGGATATAAAATAAAAATTTGAGGCCAAATGACTCTAGAAAATTGTTAGTTACGATTTATTAAAAGGAGATGAAAGATTTTTAAGGAGAAAATATATATCAGCAGAAATTATCTCTTTTTTTTTGCAATGACAGACTGACTTCCAGGTTTATCAGTCTTGTTCCTTCTGACAAGTGATTCAGAAAAAATTGCTTACAGAGTATCTTCAAGAGTGAGCAACAGCTGTTCTTGCAAGATATTTTTCTACTATTTGTACTTAAAGGTTGGGGCCTGATACTCTGACTGCATTGATATTTGTGATCAAATTTCCACTGGCTTCAGTGGTGCAATGTAGTAGAACCTAAGCAGGCCCCAAGGACACCCAGCAGAAGAAGACTGTCCAGTTTTTGGACCATTCATGAAGCCCAGGGGTGCTTTTTAGAGTCACACCAAGGTTCTGCTGGCTGAGCCAACCTTCAGGCTTTGTGAGCTGGGTGTCAGGCACACACCACCATATGCAATGGGAAATAATGCTGGTAAACAGAACACATGGTTCCAGCCCTGCTGTTTAGCTCTTTTGTAATCTGTATCTCTGTTTTTGCAAGAGAGGTCAGAATGAATGTTCATGGCAAATAATTCAAAATGGCTGGCACACTGAAAAACTCTGGAGAACCACTGGCAATGTGTATCCTACAGATTACTTGTCTTAAATGTCATTCTCTGAGAACCCACCACTAAGAGAAATGTGTTATTTTTTTGTTTTTTTTTTAAAACCCCACCCTCAATAATTCAGTCACATTAGACAAGTATAAATTTCACAGTCAATCATTACTGATGCTTGAGTGAAAATTGCCAGTTCTACAAAGTTCTACATTGTCATTTTTAACCTTCCCCTCAAGATGACCTGTGAATTTTAGCACCGAAAAAGGCTGATTTTGTACTGACATTTCACGATAAACTTATGAGGAAGTAAATAAAGGGCATTTCCATCTCCTTTTTTAGAAAAAAACCCCTCCTTCTTTATCAAATAATGTTTCCCTGAGTTGAGATACAGAAAGATAGAAAGCACTTTACCTTCACATTTCTGAAATTCCTTTTTATTCAGACTTGAAGGATTTTTTCTGTATCTCTTATCAGATAAGGAGATTACAAAAATCCCATATAGAGAGTCTGAGCCATCTGCACCACCAGCAGAGGTTCTGTAACATCTCTTTATCTGGAGGTGGTCACCTTTAAACCAAATAACATGAAAAATAGCTGTTAACCATAAGATCAGAAGGATTTTGGAGCCCCTCTGTTCTGGTATGCTACTTCCAATGAGGCCAGAGTGTTTGACTGTGATTTTGAGTTCAATTTTGATTTCCCTGTTCTTTACTTTGCATGGTTCATGAATTTTCTATGCGTCAGGGCCACTTTCTCATTTTATTCTTTTTTTTTTTTTTTTCTTTTTTCCCTTTCTTTTCTTTTTTCTTTTAATTTCTTTTTCATTTCAGTGCACAACCATAATACCATACATATCCCACTAGAGATTAACTACCTTTCTATCTAGTGGTGCTCCTTTATCCTTCCTGAATTTAGGTGAACATTTTTTTAGAGGAGCTCTTCAATTGTATTGTGTATAGAGACGGATGTCCCCAGAGCTAAATACAGATTTCACTGAAATCATGTACAATAGCTAAAGCTCTTAAAAAGTCTCAGGATTTTCAGACACCAAAACGATAAGCATAGTCATGCTCTGCAGAGTTTCCAAAATATAAGAGTTTTATTCTAAAATTTCATATCAGTTCAGCTGGAGTGCAGTCTGACTCTTAAGGGGAATTTGACTCGATCTTTAAGTGATAAAATTCCCATGGTGTTCTATTTTCCCTCTTGGGGACACATTTACTAATATTGCTTATTTTGCAAATCACTTGGGCGTGGTTGTAAGAAGTGAAAATTAATCTGTGAGCTCCAGGACAAAAAGGTGACCACGGTCTTTCAGAAACAAAGCTTTATCTTTGATTTTGCAGAATGAGCATTAATGGAAATCTCTTTGCTCCCAGACTGTCATCAGTTGAATAAGGGATTTATGGTGGTTAAAAGCTATTCTGATATGTCTAGAGGTTACGTGGAAGTGTGCTTTTTGGAACTGGGAGGTAAATGGGGGAAAGGAACAAGAGTTTTGCTCTTAAACTGTTTAGATGAAGCTGGAAAACTATAAGAAATTGTCAGGGAAAGGCTTTCCAGCATTTTTCTGTGAATTGATCTAACAAAATGAATATTTCTGGAAGAATGACATGAAGCAATGTTTTCCTTGGCATTCAACCATGGCAGCTTATATTGGTCATTCTCACCTTTGCCACCTGGTCCCTTTGGTCATGCTGTATACATACAGTATAATGTCTACCCCACCCATGGAGTATTCCTAAATCCATCTGCTAATATTGTGTTCAGAACAAAAAAAAAAAAAA
>VXBS01005889.1:65823-93175 GCA_013400255.1 Sitta europaea
CTGCCAATCTATAAAGGAAATGCCATCAAAAGACTGTAGAGTGGACAAAAAAATGTTCAGTGAAATACTGAAGACAAAGGAAGAAAAATCTGGCCCATTGCCATGCAAGATGAGTTTAGGATTTCCACCTACAATTTATTTAATTATCAGTGCCAGCTTCACAAAATGCTGCCATCAGAAAGTGAATAGATTGCAGGTGTGTTGAACTGAGTAGGTTTAAAATGTTGTGACTGCCTAAATGGCTACATATACTGTAAAATGCATTCATTTTCAAGAGTGTGATTATGGTTTGCTTTTTATGTGCCATTATGCCTAATTTGTTTTATGCTCCAACAGAGAAAGTTATTTTCCTCTTTCCAATTTATATGACAAACACAGAAGAATAATCAACTGAAAAATATATTCATTTAATATGATCATACTCAGCTTTGTTGTACAAGTACATACCACTCCTGAACTACATTAGCAACAAATAAATATTTTAAACATATGCAGTTCCTCATTATCTAGAGACCAGATTTTTAAAAGAAGCTATTATTGTAATTAAAGAAGTGAAAATCATAGTTTTTAAGAAACATAAAGTAAGATCACAGGGACTTTGGATAACTCTTGTGAATGGACCTGTTTTGCTGTTTAGACTTAGGAATTTTGTTAAAACCCCTGTCTGAACATTTCTCTTGTAGCTGTCACCACAATAATGCTTCTTATAACTCTGGGAGAGAATTTACAAATAGCTTTGTAAAACTCATAAAATTTCAAGAATTATTAATAAAATTATTTTTACAGATTAAATATTTTTCATTTTCATAAAATGATGAGATAAATAGTTAAATAACAAAAAAGTTTTTATTGTTTTCTAGTTCAAAAATCTTCCACGATTTTAAAGAAGAGTCAATAAATCCATGCATAATTTTTAGCTGTGAAACTTTGAAAAAAATTTTCAAACTTTTTTCTTATTCTTTTTTGGGGTTGCTGAATGTGATCTTTTCTTATATTTTTACTATGACAGTAGTATAACAATGATACAGTGATCAGTCTGACGTAATGCTAGAATTACTGATGATCTTCACAAATGTAATTTCTTTTGAAGATGCTACATTTAAGAAGTTGCTTTATTCTATTATTAGTAACCCCCAAAATCATTTATTTAGTATTTAAAATTGCTACAGTCTAATCTCAGTGAATGCAGAAAGACCTCTCAGCTTCAGTATAAGAAGATTTCCGCAGTTTACCACTTTTTCAAGTGTCTACTTCTGGACTGTGAAAGAAAGAAATAAGCCATCAGGGAAAGAAGCAAAACAATATCCACAATAAGAAGCTGTGAGTACAGTGGAAAAAATAGAGGTCAAAAGAGAAAGAAGGGCATAATTGATCTGTGAAATGATAATTTTAAAACAAAGAGAATTTGCATTTCTGCTCATAGTAAAAAAGGATGATGTACCAAGATGCCCTTCCATTTGGGGCCAGTTCTGTTTAATAGCTTTATCAATGATCTGGATGAGAGGATTGGGTGCATCCTCAGTTGGTCTGCAGAAGAGACATTTTGGTCAGAATGTTTCTCTGCTGGAGAGCAGGAAGGCTCTGCAGAGGGATCTGGACAGGCTGGATCAATGGGCCAAGGCCAATGGTGTGAGGTTCACCAAGACCAAGACTGGTCCTGCCCTTGGGCCACAATGAACCCATGCTACAGGCTAGGACAGAGTGGCTGGAAAGTGGAGAAGGATCTGGGGGTGCTGGTGAACAGTATCTGAACACAAGCCAGGAGTGTGCCCAGGGGGCCAAGAAGGCCAATGGCCAGCCCCTGGGCTGTGTCATCAATAGTGTGGCCAGCTGGACCAGGGTACTGATTTTTTCCCCCTATATTTGGCAGTGGTGAGAGAGAACCTTGAGCTATTTGTCCAGTTCTGGTCCCCTCACAACAAGAAATACATTTAGGTGCTGGAGCAAGTCCAGAGAGAGGCAAAGGAGCTGGTGAAGGGCCTAGAGAATAAGTCGTGTGGAGAGTAGCTGAAGTAGCTGGGGTTGTTTAGCCTGGAGAAAAAGGAGGCTCAGGGGTGACCTTACAAGCTCACTCTCTACAAGTGCCTGGAAGGAGGTTGTAATCAGATGAGGCTGGTATGTTCTCCCAGGCAACCAGTGACAGGGCGAGAGGACATCGACTCAAGAAACCCTACGGAAGTTTTAGTTTGGATACTAGAAAAAATTTCTTCACTGAAAGCATGGTCAGTCATTGGAATAGTATGTCTTGGGAATTGTTGGAATTACCATCCCTGGAAGCATTCAAAATAAACTGTGACACTTCGTGGACTTGTGTGGGACCTGATGATCTAAGAGGATTTTTCCAATCTTAAGTCTTCCATGAGTCTGTGATTCTAAGATGGCATTTACCTTGAATTCAATAAAAGTACTGGGGGTTTGAAAAAGATAAGTGAGTAGGCATGCAGTCCTGTTCAAACTTGGTCAGTGTCCACTGGAACTGACACAAGAAAGGAAATAGGAAGAAGCTGTTAGAAGAGGCAGACAGGAGAAACATCTACATAAACAAGCAAACAATCAACAGGAAGAAAATGGCTTTCAAGTCCACCTGATGTAAACTGTTCCCAAATTATTCCTCACTTAATTTTTCAAACATCAACATTAAATTTGGAGGGATGACAATAACTAATTCCTTGAAGATGGAGATTTGCAATTTATTCTATTAATAAATAAAATTTGCAATTTACCTATTAATAGATAGAGGTATAATTCTTTTTTCACAGTGGGAACTATGACATTAGTTTCAGGCCTTTAATCCCGATATCTTCCACACACCAGGAATCTGTACAGGATACAAACCATAGTTCATTTACACTCATATTATCCCTCTACACTACTGTTTAGAAGCAAAACACCTAATTCTGTGTTCTAAATTATTTCACATAAAACATTTCACTTAAAATATAGAAATCCATTGTACTACATTTGTTTTTAGTGAGGTAAATTATTCTTCCTAGGTCCTCGATCTTGTCATATTTCACACAATTGTTATTTTCTTCCCTTATCAGAAGTCACTTAGTCATCTCGGTCCTGCCAGTTGTTTAGGTAGTACAGAGTGACACATGCTAGATACATATGTTTACCATGAACGACCTTTCATTTTGTGCAGATGGCATGCCCTAAAAACCCTTGAGCAAAAAGCTTAAGCAGAAATAGCATATGTCATTCAATAAAACCAGCTGGCATCTTTACCTCGTCCTACTTCTCTAGGAACAAGGTTTAAGGGATTCATAGTGACCAGCCGGAGAAGCAAGCCAGGAGTCGTCTCTGTGCATATCTGTTCATCTTGGTCCTAAAGCTGCATTGCCAGTACAAGTTTTTCACTAGTAGGAGGATTTTAATTGGACTCTCCCCATACCATTATTAGAAAAATAAAAACAGTTGAATTCAACAAGTTTTTCTCACATCTGTGGACACTGGTCAGGTTTTATAAATTTTGGAAGTACTTCCCAGATTGTTATTAATTTCACAAAATCCTTTCTTTTGTGTTGGGGGTGGGGTCAGCACATTTGTGTATCCAGAAATAAAGTCAGCGCTATACTGTTTTTGTTCTTCCTCCACAGCCAAGCTTCACACTCTCCTTTGTTGGAGAAGTGACAGTGAAGGTGTCTTAAACCTCTGGAAGGCAGTGTAGGGCAAAGCAGGTCAACTGTGCAAAAACCCATTTCACTCCTGCCTAAATAAAGAAGTTTCTGTTTCTGTTGCCTAACTATGCTGCTTGATTCTAACAACATGTATAGGCTCCAGTCTTTCATCTATCAAGGGAAAGGGAATTATGCCACCACCATCACTAGGCAAAGAATCAAGAGCTTCCACATATTTGACTCATCTGCATGGGGGAATGTGAAGAAAGGGAAAAAGGGAAAAAACCCAAAGAAGATAGATGAACAGGATGTCTTCTGTGACTGTGTTTGATTTTTCCATTCCTCTGTAGAAATAATCTTTCATTCAATTTATATATTTTTATATTCTTGTAGAGGTACACCAACAGAATTAAACAGCATTTAAATATTTTTATAGACTTCTTTTCTTGCTGACGGTTGCAGTAAGTTCAAAATTAGACACTATGAATTTCTTCTCATTAGATTACTTTTTAATTTTTTCAATAAGACTTAGAAATTGTAGCATTCCTATTAAACCATTCTAATTAACAGATATAAAATGTTAATATTGTGATATTCCTTGAATGCCAGAACAAAATTATAAACATTTTTTTTTTTAGCCTGAAATTAAAACATCTTGTAATACCCCTGGAAAATCTGAACCTTTTTGGCAGTAATTAGAGATAACAAAAAGAAATGGCTGGAGGGAGGGAGTTCCCGTCTAAATTAAAAGACTGCATTATTTGTACTCTGAGAGAAACAAGGATAGGAACAAATACATGTTTTAAAGACCATTGGATTTTACTGATAACTTACAAAGGTCATATATGAATATATTAATAATATTTTTTAATACTAATGAAATTTCTATACTACAAGGAATTCTATTCTACTAATGACATGAAGTCTTCTAAATATACATTTAGTATATTCTGTGAGGGTAGCCTTTGGTCTTGCAACATGTCCAGGAGACCAATAGAAAATGATTCAGTTAAATGGGACATAAATAAGAGTGGCTCTTAAATATACATATAAGGTGGCATATTAATTTAACAGGGTAATACAGGAATGGATTTAAATCAGGGTCCAGGTAAAAAGTACGCTTAGAAATGAGTAGCAATTGTGATACACAGCTGACTCACATGAAACAGAATTTCCATTACTGGTCTGTGTAATATGCTCAGAGGAAGATATTCACACTCTTTTGGCAAACTCAGAGACAAACAGTTATACACTAGGTTGGTACACTCATCTGATAATAACCAGTTGATTCTTTCAGCAGATACAAATGGCTGATATGCTTAGCCAACAAATTTCCATTAAAAAAACTCCAAACTAATACTTTCATTCCAGAGGACTGAAGAAATTAGTGGATGTTATAATGGAACACTGTACTCAGCACTGATAGGTCAAACCTTGAGTTCTGTGTCCAGTTCTGGGCCCTTCTCTACAAGAAAGACAAAGAAATGCTGAAGCATGTCCAGAGACGGGTGATGCTGGGTGAAGACCTGGATCAAGGGCAGTGCTTAAAGGACTGTAGTGAATTTGGATTACACCTAGCTGGTGTCCAGACAACAGAGGTGATCCTTATGGCTCGATTCTAGGACCAGTTCTGTTCTCTATAATTATCAATAACGCAGAGGAAGGAATTGAATGTACCATTAACAAGGTTGCTGCTGATACCAAACTGGGAGGTGCTGTTGACTCTCTTGGGGATTGAGAGGCTTTGCACAGAGATGTAGATAATTTGAAGTGTCAGACAATAATTAATGGTGTGAAATTTAGCAAGTCTGAGTGCCTTATTCTGCACCTGTGACAGGGTGACTAAGGACACAGGTACAAACTGGGAGAGGAGTGGCTGAAATCAGCCCTGCAGAACAGGATCTGCTGGTTGGCAGCAGGGTCATTGTGAGCCAGAAGTGTGCCCAGGCAGCTGAAAGGGCTGACTGCATCCTGAGGGCATCTAACATAGCATAGCCAGACAGTCACAAGAGGTTGTTATCCTGCTGTATTTGGCACTGGTGCCACCTCACCTTGTGAGGTGTGTGCTGGGCTGGCCTTACAAATGTGCTGGTCCTGAATGTGTTCAGAGGAGTTGCTGATGAAAGGGCTGGAAGAAGTAGAGAGGGAGGTGCTGAGCTCTTCTTTCTGTGATCCAGTGATGGCATGTGGAGTGGCTCAAAACTGCACCACTGGTGGTTAAAACTGGAGATTAGGAACCATTTCTTTACAGAAAGGGTGGTCAAACACTGGAAGAGAGTTCTGAGAGAGGTGGTCAAGACTTCATTTTTTTCAGAATTTATAACACTTGGGATATGCCTTTATGAACAGGCTTTCACCTGGTCTGTCCTGAATTGGTCAGGTAATTGGACTAGATGATTGTTGTAGGTCTTTCCCAGCTGAAGGGGTCCTGTCCTATTCTTCCAGTACCCTTTGATTCTTTGTAATGTTGTGGTTATTCACTCTATGTAGACTTCTCAAAATTTTGTGAGAACCTTAGCCTTGCTGATCTTCTCTGGAGCTTTCTTCCATGGTAGGTGAGATGGCATGGAGGACTTGTCTCAAGACACCTGTTTATACAAAAAGCCTAGTTTCCTCATTAGTTTTTGTGGTGCCTCACTCTTATTTGACTGCAGGGTTTCTGCAATGCCTCAGGGTCAAGGGGCAATATGCTGTTCTGTGATCCAAATTGCGATAAGGATCAATAGGAGAAACAATTATGTGTTCTGCATGGAAGAGCTGGTTCTTGTCAGTGAACCTGCCTCCCACCTTATTGCTATCATCCCCAGCACCAAGTGACCTTTACCTTTTAGCCCTATGCTTTCAGCTTCTGTTGGTCAGACACATCACATAGCAGCCACCAATGAAAACAGAAAGGGACCAAGGTAATGTTGTTTCCTTAAGAAAGGAAGAAAAAAAGACAAATACCATGAATTTTCTACCGACTTTATTCCACTCCATTTCTTCAACTCCTGTTACTGATAACCTGGTTGGATTTTTGGAAAAGGTCTCTCACCTCTGTACTCACTAATCTCCAGTTTCCAATCCTCCTCATTCTTTCTCTAGATTTCCTTGGAGAACAATTTATTTGTATTTTCTTGTCTTGTAGAGTCTGCACTCTACAACCTTATACTTTCCTCTTCTTTCCTAAAATCAGGGTAAAAATCTGTGTGTTCACTGCTTCTTGTTCTAGTTACATACATTTCATTACACATGTAATAAATGCTGCATTTCTTAGCTTGGACTCTGACAGATTTTGTAGGATACAGAACAAAACTCCATCAGATTTAGAAATAGCTCTCAATAAAACATTAAACCACTATTTTCAACTTCTTTTATATTTTTAAGCAACAGTCATTCTTTCTGACTACCACAAGAAGGAAATCAGAGCAATTTTAAAAATGCAGGTTGTTTTTTATTAAGTAAAATTCAGAAATTAAATTCATAGAATTGCATCCATGTCAATTTACTGTAAAGTAATAGCTTATGTTGCTCGTGATTAACCTTTCATAAAAAATTTTGATTGTAATGTTGCTCATCAATAAAATATATTGTTGCACTCACCAGTGATAAAAGTAGTAATTTACTGTCCATTTTTATGATATGGGATTTCAATATCAGGAACACTTTTGTTGTACAACACAGCTGCATCCCTGAAATTTACCCAGGGGAGTAAGTGAATCATCATAACTGCTTGTTGTCTGACAGCTGCCAGGCATTTCTTGCCATAGACTTCTTCAATTTCACTGATATCATGAGTTCCAGAGAGAGTAGGGAGCTTGAAGTAAGTTGCTTTTTGACAGAATTTCTTTCTTCCATGGATGATGTCCTAAAACCACTAGATGTTCCCTGTATCAAATATTTTAGAGCTTAACACAGAGAGCAGAATTTAAGAAGCTGCCTCTCATAATTTAAAGATCAATAAATTTTTGTTTGAAGCCAGATTTACACACCAATAGAGACTTTAGCCTTGACTTATTGTTCATGGCTGTTCAGGAGGAGGCAAATTAAAGATTAGCCTGTAAGCTGGTTTTCTGCAAGCATATATACTGTCTGTTCAGTTTCATGTAAAGCTACAAAAGCTAAGCAAGTGAGATCTTATTTAGATGGAAGAAAGAATCTGACGCCTTAAATTGATAAGCCTCTTATATAACCAATCCAGCTTTTTATAAATAGATTTTGTGAAGGGAGTGAAAACTGGTTAATTAATGAAATTAGTACATATATCAGATGAGAATAAATTCAAGTGCTTCTGAAAACATTTTGTTCACAAAGACATATGCAGCCTACTGACCACAGTATGTTGAAAATCCAAGCAAATGAGACTCATCCTTAACATTAAACACTGTTTTTCAGACTGCAATGTGAAATCAACAACCCCAAAAAGCAATAGAATTTTCTCTAAACTTCCTAATACATATACTGAGAAGAATGATTCTAGTGCAAGAAGACTTGGTGGTTCCTCCTTCAGAGTTATAGATCAAAGAACTTTAGAATTTTGAAGCAATGAGATTTTCAAAGAAATCTGGAAATTTTCATTGAGTTGTTCTGACTTCTGAAAGACAGGATACCTTCTAGGCAAAGGTAACATTTTAACATGGTTCATTTTCTGGCTGTCTTATGTGCATCCAGCATCTCTGGACAAAATACTGATGGTCTGTGAAGACAATTGTGGGGCTACCAGTGCCTTCTACAACACCAGGATTTTGATCATCTTTCTCAGTTTTGTGTTTATAAAATGAATAGTGACACCGCCAGGAATATCTGATCTTGACAAGACTAATTTAAATTTGTTTTTGCAAAAATTTCTAAACCCTGCATCTTTAGGCCTATAATATTCTGAAAGGTCTGTGTGCCTTTCCCAACCACTTGTCATGTGGTCTGTGAGAATCAAACACATCTAAATCACTTTGAGCTCATATAGACACTATTTTCTTGATATTTAATTTCACAATGTCCCTATTAAAAATATGTACCTTAAAAAAAGAGTGTAGTGCATTTATAACAGGATAAGGTTGAATAAAACAGAATGCGTAATCACTAAATAATAACAAATCACACTGTAATTGAAGCAAAAGTGTTAAAAGAAGATATATATACATATACAGTGTGTACTCAGTAATTTCCTCAAGAAAAAGAGAAAATGTAATTTTTTAAACTCTTTTTAAATGAAAACCTGGGCTCCATATGCAGGTAAAAATTATATGTACGCTGCATATTTTTATTTGTCCAGGTTTTTAAAAAATGCATTTTTTCAAGTAATATTAAATTAATTCCTCCAATTATGTTTCACGTTGTTGTTGCAGTTAGAAAAAAATAAGAAAATGGGAAGAAAAGAAGCTTTTAGATTCATAGGATCAGTGAAAGAAGGAAAAAAACCCCACTTATTTATGATCAAAAATGAGGCCCTTAGAAATGGTTTAAAATAATAAAAAGCATTTTTCTAAAAATATTTAAATGAAAAAAATACTACTATATTTATAAAAAAATTTTAAAGGACTAGTATATATTTCACTGTTTGACTAAAATCCCAAAATTACTTTATGATTATTATTTAGTCTGGTTTAAAATAAGCAGTTATCTATGAAGTTTCACTTTATTTTGGTGGTCTACATCTGCGTGGGTTTTACTTTCTGCCCTAATTTTTAGCCTTATTTTTCTGCCAAAAAATAATTTTTCATCCTACTTCTTTCAACCAGGAAGAAAAAAGGAATCATTATCAAAAACCATATGTGCTATTAAAGGCAGATATTGAAAGTTCAGCATTTTGTTGCTTCTTAGATCCCTTGTGGCTAAGTATTTTTCTGATACTGATATGTAGTGTATATAAAAACATAAACAAGAGAATTCAATATAAATGCTCCAATACTAAGTGGGATTGAATGACTAAAGGGAAATATTCCTATGACATTTTCAGTCCAGGAAAAAAAAAAATCTAACTGTAAATGGTATATAAAAGGGAGAATATTTAGGTTGCCCTGAAGTTGAAGTAAAAGATGAAGAGAATATCAGCATTGCAGTTCCTCACTGTTGCCTAGTTACTTTCTTAGCTGAGTTTTATATGTAAATAAGTTGTAGGAGTTTAAGGATACTTAAAATATATTTCTTATTTAAATATTTAATGTACTTTGATGATCTTGTAATATCTGAGTTTCCCAGTTTGGCAAGTCTGGAAAAATCAGCCATGTCTCTTCTATTAAATAATTGTGTAGTCCAATTATCTAATACCTGCTCTCGGACTCACCACAGTTTAAAAGCATGCAGTTAAAGCAGCAAAACTTTCTGGTTTCTTTCTTCATCTTTTTCTTCTTTCCCATCAAATTGGATATAGATGCTTCAAGTAAAATATTTTTACATAATTCTCTGCTATAAAACAAGTAAATAAAGTGAATAATGGCACTTAACTCCTGTTAACGTTACAACTTTCAAATTCTATAAGCTAATATCAGAACCCTCAGAATAAAAAGATGCTTGAAATAACTTGCAAAAGTCTGTTACCCTGAAAGTCCTCAGAATTTCTGTATCTGAATCCAATGCCCTATTGCATATTGCATACAGTTGCTTATTCCTTAGTAATTAGCCTCAACGTCTCTCTGCTGTTTTCATAATGAAGCTGTTGCATACAGAAAACCCAGAAGACATCTATTTGACTCTATAAAGTACTCTTGGGGTACAAGCCTGAATAAAGAAAAGCAAATCACATAACAGATTAAGAAAAACAGTAAAGTTAGGATATTTTTTAAAAACTAAGAACTTAATTGGAACAGGTGTGTTCACGATTCACAGTATCTTACTCCTTATCTCTCTAGAGACTTTTTTTATGTTTGAAAGCCCCTGTGAACTTGCTTTCCTGAATGATGAGACTATGCAGCAGCTGCTGCCCTTGAACAACTTCCCTGGGGGGACAGGAAGCTCAGGAAGGTATGGAAGCACTGGTTACATGTTTGGTGGGTGCTGAAGAAGGCTGCTGAGAAGACGACACTAGTGATGTGCACCACTTGATGTTTAACAGCTACCAGTGCAGGAGGGTCAAAGAAAGCTCAAGTGCTAGCACTTTGCTTCAGTTCACAGAACTCATGGAAGAGCGTCCTTCAGAGGTCAGGCAATGAAGACAAAAGAGAACTTACTCAAGGCAGTAAACCTTGGGGACTCCAGATGCCCTGACTCTTGTCTAATTGGGGTGCTCATTAACCATGACACAGGTTGTGCTGAACAGCTTGTGAAATGGGACTGAGACAGCAGGGAATATATTTCAGAAGGTCAGTAATAAAGAGTTGCCAAGGGACAGAGAGGAAAAGAGAAAGGAAGAAAGTCAGGAGATTTTGGGGTTGGGAGCAGCTCTAGGAGGAGACTTGAGGCACCTGGTACCAACTTCTGGGATACCACATATAGGTGTGGTCCATGTGGAGTGCATGTGACATAAAGAGCAAACACTCAGGGGTCTAAAGAGGAAAATCCCTGGATGCACTGCTGAAAAGCAGAAATGCAGTGGGCCTGGAAACAGTTCTAGTATGTAGCTAAACACATAGGGAGAAAATGTACCATAAACCAAAAAAAGTTTGTGTTAGTAATTTTCACTCTTCTCAACCTAGAGTAAATTTTTTCCTCAATTCACTTGCTTTTTTCATTTGTGGTGAAAATTATGGCAGACATTCTGCCCCCTCCAGTCCAAGGAAGCAACAAATAGCTGTGATCTCACTTTACAGTATGGGTTTCAGTCCCAACCATGAGAAATGAGGCAGTAGCAAGGGGAAATAATGTGATGCTAGTCAATATATCACAGTGCTGTCCTCTGCTCTTATAAAATGAACTATGCTGCTCCTTCCTTAGGCTGAAATGACATCTGGGTCTCAGGTGCCTACATTTAGCATTACAAGTGCATACAATTAGCAATAATTGCTTAATGTAAACAGGTGATGTGCTCTGCTGACACCTCACTGGGACTCACTCGCTTCACTTTCTCTTAGCCTTCCTGCTTGAAATATGCTTTTTCTAAATTCACTAAATTCACAAAAACCCCTATAAGCCCTATAAACACTAACTGTGCCAATGCCTGCCCTTGATACAACACTCTAGGAGACTACACTGGTGAATTGTGGCTAAGTATATTCACGTATACATACATAATCACATTATTAATGTGCATACAACTGTTCTGCTACTGAGTGGCAGAATTTAGTGTAGATTATGCTAAATATAAGTTTCCCACTGTGTGATGGTGAATGAAGAAAAGTAATGAAGCTCATAATTCCATGCAAATATAGGTATCCTTGGATACTGCTGACATAAATTACTGTTGGGATAATAAGAAAAAGAAGATATAGAGCTCAACATTGATTTAAATTGTGACTGAAATACCAGCAGTGTATCTAATGAATTGGTCTGCCATTTCTTTATTGCTGGGGCCAGCGCCATACTCATAGTCATATGGCCAAATCCAATTAAATACTCATGATTAATTTCCTGCTTGTAGAAGGTGAGAAACTGTCAATGTAAAAAATGGGTGTGTTCTACTTTGCCACATGGCACACATCCCAGAGGCACAGTCCTGACAAAATTGCCTTTCAAACAGAAGGGAGAGTGAAACATCTTATAGGAGCTGGAAACAAATTTTACACCTGCTCTCACTATAACTCTGTATGTGCCACATTCTTTCAAAATAGTAATAGTTTATGACACAGTTTCTAAAATTACTAATTTATATCCCAACATAGCCAGTCTATTTCAAACTCGATTCTTGCTGGCATATTCCCACTTCAGACTGGTCTAAAATCTGGACCACTTTTAAATTTATTTATTGATTTTTCTGCAGCAGCAATATACTTTCTGTTCTAGTTCCAAGATGGAAACTAGTGAATTAGACAAATAAGAGAGAGTAGAATTACTGGCTGTGATGTTGACTAAGAGAGGTCACTTTGATTAGTCAAAGTAGAGAAAGAAGTTGTATAATTTAAAATTTATAAGGTCACTTAGACAATAAATTCACTTTCTTTGGCATATTGAGAGGAAAACAAACCAGCAGATCCTTGTTTTAATGGAGATGGGAGAGTATGAGAGACAAAATAAATCACTAGAAATAGCCTAAAGGTTCTTCTCTTACCTTGGAGAGTAGGTAGTGACTTTTCTGAAGCTGTCCTTGTCTTTAGGAAGGCACAAATTATGTTATTCCACTTAAGAATAAATTTCAGGTTTAGTTAAGGTAATTCTTCAACTCATTGATGTCAGATATCTCAGTACATTTTATAAAGTTTCTGCAATGGCTTATGTGAAGTGGCGATAACAGGTGTTAAAGGGTTGGTATTAACTGCATCTTAGTTTCTTTTGCAATTTACTTAGGTCCCAGACCTTTATGCTGGGACCATGACAAGGCAAAAACTTTGATCAAAGACTCCCAACAATTAATATCCTTGTGCTAACAAAAAAAAAACCTCTTGAAAAGAGCCCAAGTCTCATCATAACATTAAATCCTATCAAAACAGATGTTAAATATTCTCCCCTATAATTTTTTAAATGCAAGTCAGATAAGCTTCTCTCCATGAGCAACACCGCTTGGGAGTACTTGAAAATTACAGGAAACAACCTGTTTTGAGGTTCAGAAAGGCTGAAAGCTTGATCCTCAGGTGCCAGTGGCTTTAGGTTGATTCATACCAGCTGAGGAACTGACAGGGTGAGATCAAGTTTTTCCCATTCCTCCTCGTTGTTCCTCTGTATAGAATATGTAGCATATTCTACTGTGAGGAAACTGGCAGGATGCCTAGTAGCAGCAATTAGAGCCAGCAAGTCTCAGCTTTCATGCACACTTTTTACTCTTGACCATATGAGAAGGGAGCATCCCCTTCCTATCTTGAATGCCTGTTTAACAATTTAAAATTGTTCTTTAGTGATATTAGCACTAAATTTAGACAAGATGAAGGATTAAAGAGGAAAACAAAAGTGTGCTGGGGTATAAAATAATTTGAGTTGATACAAGTCTGGGAGAATTTTTTATCTATCTTGTGCTAGATCTTTGAGCTACCTAATGCTTCCTGTAATCAATTGCTAAGAAGTCACCTAGGCTTCCTGCATGTTATGCCCCACACATGGGCCTATACATTAATCCAGCACAGAGACTGTACAAAACCAAAACTTGCGAACTCTGTGCTGTAATCCAGGAGAACACTCATACAGATGTTCTTTGACAGAAATAGATAGGAATGTCTACTATTCTTCAAGGTAAAAAAAATGACTATGGAAGTATAAAGGCTCTGAAAAACCTTGAGGAAGCCTTTTGATTCTGCATTTTGCTGAGCAATAATAGGCCAGTACTTAGATGTCGATTAGATTCTGCTGCACACTATGCCAGTTCACAGTGCTGTCAGACAAACAGATCATCAGAGTGCAGGCTTCAGTGATAGATGCTTTTAGTTTCTCTTCCTTGATGTGATGATAGATTTGTATCTGTACTGATAGGCATTGGTATACATCTGTCTTTAGGGTTATGTATGCTGTTAGTGTTGCAAGAAAACGAATAGGTGCTGACCTGAGGTCTACATGACTGAACTGAGCATGAGATGCCACAGGACACGAGATGAAAAATTGCTGGCTGTTATGATAACAGTCAGAAACTGACAAAAGTTACCCAGAGTGCTATGAGATGGTTAGATTTTGCAGATGGTTGAGGGAAATTGTGTGACTGATTGCCAAACTTCAGAGAGGCAACTGAGGGAACCTTTCAGGGGGTGAAAGCTTACAGCACTGCAGTACCAAATCATGTTGAGGTAAACTAGGTAATGGTACAAGAAGCACAAAATTTGTATGGAAATAGCAAGAACTGAAGGTGACCAAAAGGTAAAAAAAGCATTCTGGACAGGCTGTTTATTTGGAAGGGATCTGGGAGATCAAAGAGAGGTACAAAAGGCGAAAAGGAATATCAATAAATAGGGAAAAAAAGAATAGAAGGAAATATGGAAATGTTGCAGTTGGTGCTGTCTCAATATTCCTCTCAAGTAGTCCTCAGCTTTGGCACAGCAGGATAAAAAGGACGAGCACACAAAAGCCACTATGTTGAACCCAGCACAAATGTCCCACCTCACTGGATGCAGAGCAATAAGGACAAGGCTGGAGATTGGTTCCTTCCCTGAAGAACTACTGGAGGGACCAGCCAAGCATCCTGGTGTAGGGTGCTACAGCTTCCTGTGTAAGTGGGGGAATAATGAAATAACACAACCAGGAAAAAGAAGGATTTTGAAGAGGGCAGTAGGAGAGGGAGGCTTGATTGAAAAAAAAAAGTGAGGATATTGAAGCGGATTAAAATTAAAAATGCATGTGAATTAAAGAAATTACAGTGATTCTTCATATATGTATAGGTACGTAGTTTAAAACACATTTGGCCCTTGACCAAATTACAAAGAAGGGAGTATGATTTGTCCTGCCTTCTGGAAGTGGCATCTTTTGAAATGTCTTTATTTAAGTGGTTGCTTGATTTGATTCCCTGGCTGATGTTGTCTCCTAGCACCTTGCTTTTAGTACTGGTTGCTACATAGCAATCTTAACTTTTATTAACTGTTAGAGGCATAAATAAATCATGATGGATGAATAAATTGAAGAGTCATAAACAGTATACATCTTACAGGGTGTTTTAAGTGTTTGCTGACCTTTGCTTTAGTCAGACATATATCATACATATAGATACATGTGATTGAAAATATTGATATTTTCATTCTATATTTTTAAAATTTTTTTTAATGAAGGCTGACAGTATATCCAATAGAAAATTTCCTTTGTTTTTTGTTGTGAATGAAATTTTTACTTGTGTTTCCTGTTGTTTCTGCTTACTTTCTTTTTACTTTTCACTATTAGATAAAAACTACTTACCTATTGATTAAACCTTTTATTTTACTTACTTTCATTTAGATAATTATATGGGATGTTCTTACACAGTCTAATTATTTTTCTTTTCTATTTTTAAGATATCAACAATATGATCAAACCTGCTTGTGTGACTTTATAACATCAGAAAACAATAGATGATTATAAGATTGGTCTATTGATAAAAAACAAAGGCCCTTTGAACTGTAAATTGCACACTGTACTCTGAATGCAGCCAAATGGATGAAGTGAGTGAATTTTCCTGACACTTTTCCTGAAAGACCTCCCTTCTGTTAATTGGAGTATTGTGTTTACATTTCCATCTGTCTTCACATAAGTAATTGTTAATTGCATACAGAGAGAGGCCCAAGAGAAGAGTAACTGTGTATAACAGCTTTTTTGAGGGGCAAGAATGAGTTTGGGAGACAATCTTTAGCAAGCAACAACAAGACTCAGTGATAGTAATTATTATAATCTGGTTCAAGATATCAAGGAAAACAAAACCATTCTAAAATTTATTCTATCAGTTTTTATCAATAAGATGCCTCTTCATTAGAGGAAGAAAACCCACAACTCAGCACAACCCAAAACACAAAAAAATCCTATTTCTACAGTAAGCAGAAATTTTGCAGAGCATCATTTCCTATCTCTTATAGGTTCCAGCTAAGTAATATATGTGAACATATGATACCAAGGTCAAACTTCTGTTGAAAATACTAACCTGAATATTTTCCTTTCATTTGTAAGAAACTTACAACATTTTCTTTGATGTCTACCCCTCTCCAGACAATGTGATTGAAATTCACCAGTAAGTTTGAAACCTTCAGAGGAAACTGGAAAGAGCTACTCAATCAAATAAGTCTCATTTTGGAAAGTAGGTTTTATGATGTTTTTCTGAATTGTGATAATAATTGGTAGTAAGATGCTTGAACATGGCTGCACATATGCTGCTCTATAATATCTCGGGGAACTGCTGAAAAATATTCTAGTTCTGTATATAATGCCACTTTATCTTGCTTTTTGTGCTCTAGCCCACCTATCTAACTTTCAGAGACTGGCTGCTCTGCTTTCACTTCTATGACTCTCTGAGGGGTTATGAGGAAAATCATTGAAGCTAGAGCTTTGTCACTTATTGGCTCTGAAATTTATCTAAGCAGAAGAGAAATTACACTAGCCTGCTTATTTCATCATGACATCAGCAGCCTTCTTTCATTTCAGAGTCTATTTCTCAGGCTGTGCAGACTGTGAATTACAGCGTTCTCAGAATTGTGTGAATAAAAATCTTCTCTCATGTCCATACCTGGAATCTGAGATTGCAGCATAAAGAAAACGAGGGTAAAATGACAAAGGATTTCTGGTCTTGAAAATTTTATTCAGATCTCAGAAACTGATGCTGTTCGAGCTCCACTTAATAAGAAGCCATTTATTCCACTGTGAGACTACATACCATGGAGAAAAAGTTTTGTTTTAGGAACAAACCCTTTGCATAACATTAAGCATTAAGCAGTCACACTAAATGACTTTTTCTCTTAGACAGAAATGTTAGCAAAAAATCGTGCAGGATTCTGCTTCAGAAGGTCAGTCTGTATTCATTACATGCACTCCCTTACTCCTTGGAGCCAGTGAGCTCCTAGTAGCATGAGCTCTGAGGCTGTATTATAAAGATTCCTGCCCTCTTTATCTGTGAGCCTCTTGTTCAGCAAAACTCCCAGTGGACATTCAGTGAAATCAATCTTATATTTATGTCTATGAGTCCTATCAGAAATATCTCACTAATTTTTTTTTCCCAGTAAGCATAGAGCGGTAGAAAAAACCCCACCTCTTCATAATTTTGCTGGGTTCATTAATTCCTCCCAAAGTCTTCCTTTTTTTGTCTAAGCATACTGCTGAGCTCTCAAATAGGGACATAAGTTAGGACAGCTTTCTCCACCAGGCCTTGAATAGCCTACCCAGTGCACAAAAGGCTTTACAGTGCATTACCATTTTACTCATTTAGTCAACATAGCTTGGAAAAATTACTATCAGACACTAATATCAGCTTGGAAAATACAGATGGCATAAAGAAGAGCAAAATATTACTGAACAGATAATGCTTTGCAAGTTAATGTTTAGGGGGATGCAGCAAAAACTGTATAGCTCTGGGCAGCTCCACTCATTCTGTTCGAGGCTGGAGTAATTTTTGCAAATTGCTACTGGAACCATGGTGTGGGAGCATCTAGGCTTCACAAGTGAGTTCATCGTTTCATGGCATAGGTCAAGTGGACCAACTTATTTAGAGTAGGTTTATTTTACTGTTCAATTTTTTTTTCACTAGAGATCATCTCACGAGACAGCAGAAGTTTTTCTTACATTTTATCCTCATAAAAAATTTTATATGAAGAAAATCATCAGCACCAGAGCTGTATCTGCATTATTGCTGATATTGCACTTGTCAGATCTAACCCAGCAATAATGCTGAGGGAAATATCTTAGATTTAATGGTTTTCAGTGAGGCCTTTTTTGTTCAAACAGTGAGTTATGGTGGTACTTTTTCCAGTAAGACAACTATTTTATAATGAAATTACTATCATGAGTCCTTATAAGTGAAAGGAGAAGGCAGAAATTATTCTTGGCTGTAATGAATTTGTAACCTGAGACCCTGACCCAAAGCTCATTAAAACCTAAAGCAAAACCCACATATCTCTAAAGGAAGCAAGATTCCCTCACTAGCAGAGGAGCAAATAATTTTTTTTCTTGAATGATCTCTTTAATTAGAAAAATCTAATTTGAGGATTGCCAAATCCGTACAGTGTCTGATAAATTCTTTTTAACAAGACAGGGAAATGAAAATAATATTTTTAAAACCTCAGAAATCAATGAGCTGCCCTTTCTCCCCCTCTCCTTTTTTTTCTTTTAAAATAGCCCTCCTTATTTTAAGAACAAAATATCTATTTCCTTATTTTAAATTTCTCACATTGTGATCTTTATGAGTTCAACTGTCTGAATACAGTTAGATCAACGTTTTTGTTTTAAGAGTAGAGGTGAACATTCCTTATTAGATTGACGCAAAGTCAGTTTTAGTAATTTTTCCCCTTGGTTAAAAATAAAAATTACTTATTTTCTTGTATCAAGTCAAAGTCAGAGGAGATAATATTGGGAATTACTTCCCTATCATGGACAAGTGATTTCTAGGCTACAATAAAAATAAATGAGATGAAACAAGAAAGAAAATATACTTGCAAAGAACTGCAGTTATGTCTGAAAGGTACGAACACATAGGGCATGTTTCAGCAAATCCTAAAATTCAAATTTGACTGCTGCTACTACTGCAGATTCAGTAACACAATGATGAAAACTTCACAAAACCTGAAACAAATAGTCAGATTTTTTTTTTTCTAAACAGAAAAGAAATGTCAGAATGTCTTCAGGTTTTATGTTTATGGTCAGGTTTTATGTTACGGATTATTTTATTCACTGGACATATGTGTACACAATCCAAATCATCCTCACTGTGAGAATTATTTTAAAAAGCACTTTGTGAAATTGAACTTGAACAAAGAAATAATATAGTTCATTAAAGAACTCATCTGTGTACCAGTCTTGTTATTAAGCAAAACAATCAGTTTAATTTTTTTTAATTTACAAAATCATTTTGGGATAGACAGAAAATTGAGCATTGCATACCACATTGCCATATGTACATTTTAAGATAATTAGATGTTCAATATCCAGGATTCCTAGGAAAAGGAATGAGCCTTATTCTGTTTTGAAACTCAAAGCCCCCTGATTGCATTTTCACTACTTCTTCTAACCACTTGACATTTTCCATCTCTCTTCCTCGTTGTTTTCTACCCCAGCACAATTTTGGGTGTATGGGGAAATTTATGTTTGTTGCTTGAATGCAGAGAGTAGGAAAAAGATGCAAAGACACTGGGGATATCTTCCAGACTTGTTTGTGCTGTTTCAGAGAGCGAAGAACTGAGTGGTGGGAGCTCTCTGTATTCTGCTTAATGACATTATTTTAGTGCTTATGGATTCTAAATGTAAAAAAGGTTGTTTAAAGCAAAACACTGTACAAAAATAATTAAAAATTCCATGATAAAGAAATAAAGTAAAAACTGCCACAAAGTTCAACTACCACAAATATCTGATTTATAAGGTTGTACATCACAGCAAACTACACCTACAAAATGCTGGAGGTCTGCTAAAGTCGTCTACATTAGATGAAGAGCTCAACAGGATGTGTAAAACTTCATTGTCTAATACTATAGGAAGCATTATGTTTTTCCTTTTGTTGAGTGTTTTTATATTTCATCCTTTTCTTCAAACCATCCTGGGAATTCAGCCAGTGACAATTTGAGTCCCCTGGATTTGCCACTTGTTTGCTGGTTCTAAGTTTATTATCCAGAGCTGCATGGCAGAATAATTGATGAAAACTGTAGGTTTTACTGAATATGCACACCTTCCAGCTATGAACTCCCCCTGCTACCTCTGCCTGTGCAGACAGCTGTGTGGATTACTGCTTCTTCAGGCTGACCCTTTCTGCCTGATGCTGGCAGATTCAGCCATGACACAAAAGGAGATGCAAAACAAAAAATAGGTAAGAATAAATACATAAGAAGAAAAAACTGTGCTCTGCCAAGAGATTTACAAGGGAAACACCCACTCCAGAAGTAAAATTCTACATCTTGTGTATTGCCACCAGTGAGTCATTATAGGAGGGAGATATTGCCAGGATTGGATATACCTGGCTGTGTCTGTTATCCAGAAGAAAATGGGGGAAGTTTATCTTCTTCTGTTCCCAGTTCTCCTTCTCTGCTCCCAGTTCAGAGGGGGTGCAGGAAACTGCTGGAGGATTTGAAGTAGGAGCTTTCACGACACCTCTATCCAACTGAACTGCCAGCAGGTTTGAACTGTGACAGCATCCCTGAAGGTTTTTTAAACTTAGTGCTGTCCTCACTTGAAAGCTAGTCTGTCACATTTACCAAAAAGCATGTCTTCTCTCTCACCACGATCACAATGTGTTGCTTATTTTTCTGTCCTAGCCTTTGATATCATTACCTCATAAAATAATTTCTTATTGTGAAAAGAAAAAAAGAAAAGAAAAGAAAAGAAAAGAAAAGAAAAGAAATGGTATGGCAACACATGCTGAAATGATCAGCAGTGCTTTTTGCTTATTAACACGTCCACCACCATCATGGTTCTGGTAAATAAACTGAAGAAGTCATCAGGAAAAACTAGGTGGTTCTACATATTCTGATGGGGGAATTCTAGTTTGGCACATAAGCACTGTCTGAATTTATGCATGAAAATATCTACATAAGCACTGTATGTGAGCAACCTTTGTTATGTATAGATTTTCTAACAAAAATCCTGTTCTTCAATAGATATTTTTTATACCCTAATTCCTTCAACCCTGTTCCCTATCTGATTGTCTGCTAGAGGCTCTGTGGAGGATTCTGCCTACCAGAGAACGAAGAAATTTCATGTAAGACAAGACAACAATGTTTGCCTGTTGACTGCAAAATATGACCTCTGTGGCTAAAACTCCATACAAACATAAGTACTGACGGGAAGGCAATTATTTACAGCTGAAATGTGACTGAGGTACTCAGAAGACTTCAAAGTTGGCACTTCCCTGGGCCCTGTGATATAAAAATTCTCAGTACTCAGAAGGAGATTCAAAAACACACAAGGACAAATCCCAGGCAGAAGAAATACCCAAAGAGCTTTATCAGTTTCTACAAATTAAAGGCGTGCTCACTGTAATATGCCAATGTGATTAAGTATGCCAACGGTGAAACTCTTCTGATCTTTGGAAGAGGTACTGGAGCTGAAACAGCAATGGCAAAATTCAGCACTGTGACTCAGAACGTGGGACAAAAGCAGTTTATGGAGAACTCCTAGCTGAAATGCAAAGGTCTGAAGTCACTTTTGTGCCATTAGTCAGTCACAAGTGAGCTAGCCACTGTGAAGAGAGAGCAGAGGAGAGACACACAGTGTGGTGGACATTTCAGCAACCTGCTTGTGATATCACCTGGTTTAATCACCTGCCTCCTTACTGTGACACAGTTTTGTTTACCACAAATATTATCCTGTATTGGCCCAATATGTAGAGACATTTCAAGCACCTTAAATGAGGCCCTTGCCTGTGCATTCATAAAACATTCTGCAAAGCAACAGCATGTTCTTGGGTTCTACTGTGGGATGAATCCTGCCTTGGATGTACCTCCCAAGTGGTACCTTTCGACATTACAGTCACTCCTCAGAGTTTCAGGAGATGAATCCTCAGCCTTCCCTCACCCTCTGTACTGCTTTGCCCCTGGAGGACATGAAGGTTGTGGGCCCTGCTTGAATGAGACACAGGCTAGCCCATGATGTGACATTTTTGAAGGGCTTTCTTGATGGTTGAACTCCCTGAGGGTGCCTATCTGTCAGCTTATAATCCTTAGCCATTTCAGATTGTTGTCTAATTATTGGGTTTGCTTTTTTAGTTTGGATTTGATTTGTTTTGGTTTTGTTTCCATTGTTTTTTCCCTAGATGATGTGTTGGCATCAGGGCTTTTTTTCTCTCTTTCTGCCTTTTCTGTCTCTTTCATTTGTCAGACCCTTATCTGTTCCACTGTCACGTATTTAATCTAATTTTCTTTAAAAATGGCCTCCCAAAGTATTCATGAAATCTGCAAGTGCCAGTTTCTTAGATCACTGGTAGCTTCATAGACTGTGAATAAAAGGGTTGACATGTCTCAGCACAGTTCACAATTCAATTTTGCTGTATAAAATCAGCCTCTCTCCAGTTGCAATGCAGGAGATAATGACTTCATAACTTTATTTATTGATACATACCAAAGGTCTGTTGTGAAGGAAAGCAACAGAAATAAGAATAATTGGGGGAGATAGTAGAGAGAATAAAATAAGCCCAGATGCTGTGTCCTCAGCCCATTAGAGTTATCCAGCAGACCCTTTCCTGCACAAGATCTGCACTCAAGGAAGATGCTAAGACTGACTGACACCATCTTGACAGGCTGACAAGTTGATTGTATTGGCAGGTTTTGCTAAGTATATGACTACCTGATATATGCACCTGCATCAGAAATCCAGCCGAGGCAGAGAAACTATCTTACCTTTCCAAGTAAAACTTCCCCAAATATTTGGAAATGTGAATGCAACTCTTCTGACTATGGGTTTTAGTTACCTGTATAATTAGGTATACTCATTAAGAAATACCCAGAAACTGAATTTTATATCCAAAACTAAGCAAATGACAGTGGACTAAACAAGAGCATGAACAGCTGTGGCAGGAAAATATTGTAATGCTATCTATTTTAATAATCCAAATAATTAAAAGGAAAAAATAAAGGAATAAAACCTGAAAACATTAACCACATTATATTTAATTAGTTGATCATTTCAGTAAATTGGGAAGTCACTTAGATTGATCACAACAACTTGGTGAACCATTATTTTCCAAAATGGAGATTTTACTTATTTTACTAAAAAGAAATTTACCCTAAACTTTAATTTAGCTTTCCAGAAACTAAAGAACTATGCATGGAAATCCAACCATGAGTGTGTTAAACATGCAAGTATTTCCTTGTTTCATTTTTTTTTTTAATTGATCACACAGCTCAAGTTGGCTTCCCTGCCATAAAGGACCTTATGTCCATGTGAATGTTATTATTAAACCATTAATGTAAAATACCTAGAGATCCCTTTTCATGCAAGACATTTCATTGCTGATGAATGCTGACACTATGTATAGATTATTTTGCCTCTTAAGCATGTGTGGATGATTAGATCATCTAGCTTAGGCTTTTCTGTAACCAAACACTACTTGTATTTCTATTTGGTCTTTCCCTGAAATTATAACTTGATTAATCTTGTGATATAAAGGAAAAGGTTAAACATAAAAATAAATATTTGCTGCATTCACATGACTCTAATGATACAACCTTGTGATTTTTTTAAATTAATTTTTTAAATTTTTAATACTTAATCAAGATTTGTTATTGTGCATCTTTCAATGGATTGCAGATCTTTACATTGCTACGTTACCATGATTTTGTCTTCTAAATAGTTAAAAAGACTGAATTCCTTAATTTAACCAGCCTTTTCTTTCTTTCAGTCTTTAGTCTAATGTTTGGATTTTTAAGTAGGCTTCTTTTAAAAAAAACATTATGACTGCATGTGCTCCACCAGAACAGACCTTAGCAAAGCTATAAAGACACATAATATCACCATATAATAATATAATTTGATGGTCTCTGTTTGGGTGGGATCAGGGAGGAATTTGTTACTGAAAGGTGAAAATATTTTATCTTCATGAAGAGATGTGCAATAACTTAACCATCCCATCTCCATGCTCTCCAAGAAGCAGCAAGGAATTCTCTCATGCAGAAATTACTTCCAAATTTGCTTTGGAGACTGCTTAGTGCCTCATGGCTCTCTGGAAGCCTTGTTAAAATTCCAGCTGCTTAAAAAACAAGTTAATTGAATTTGAAGTCAGTTAAGTTTTCTAGTGGTCTATCCCAAATGAGAAATAATGAGATTTTCTGAAATTAGCAGATGAAGCTGTCTGCTCTGTGGAACTGCAGGCTCAGCATTCACTTTAATATTTGCCTCATCTACAAAACACTGCATCATCAGGAGTACTGGCTGTATTTCCCCTAAGAAGAAAGTAGGAAAAAAGAGTAGGAGTTAAAAGAAAACATAGGCAAAATTCCTTTTTGTCTTTTAAAGTATCCCTCTAATGTACTGAGATACTCTTCTCTAACAATTCTGTACACACAAGAGAAAAATTACCTGAAGACAAGGCCTGGCTTCTGTGACACTAGTGAGAATTTTGCTATTGATTTCACTAGCACTAGAATCTCACCTTGATGAGCAACCCTTTAACTTTCTTTTAATTTCACTCTTAGAAATGTTATTTGATTAAATAAAATTTAGAAATTATTTGGACAATGGAGCTGCATGCTTCACTTTAAAATGCTTCAGAGCAGAATCATGGTTGTGGAAGAAAATTCCACTATCAGAAATTTTTCACAAAATTTTTTCTCTTAATTTCATTTTGTTATAGTCAAAAAGTGTCACATTACCATCTTAAATCAACCAGCAGACGTTATACAGAATTGCCTTGAAGAAAAGCAGTCGATGTTTTTCACCCCTAGGGGTGTTGTTGTTTTTAGGGATGCTCAGTATTTCATGTATCTAAATAACGTCTTTATTTAAAATTTAAGCTACTAACAGCAATTTTACAAAGCATAGTCTTAGTAAAGCTTTACTGAGTTATTTTTTACTAATGGATTTTCCTTAGGACACAACTAAATGAATTATCCAAAAGGCTTATGTGTAAAAGGAAATTATTCTCAAAATTGTATCAATAATGCCATTGCCAAAATTCTTCATTATAAGGATCATGATAAATGGTCTCTAAAACTGTCATATAAGTTTCAACCACTTTTCAATATATGAATATATATTAAAATCTTGTCCTGTCCAAAATAGATGATTATTCCAGGTACTGATATTCAAAAAAGGTGAATGGAATTTTAATGTGGTAGAGACCTTGAGCTTTTCTCTCTACAATCAGTCTGCTACAGAAAGTTCTTGTGGGAATTTCAAATAGCACCATTATACATTGCAAATGCCAAGTTCCAATTTCACAGGTTACCCCTGCCACATGCAGCTGTGCCTTCACGTCTGTGTCTCGCAACATGTGTGTACACACGCACCATGATGAACCTTATCATATTTCAATGAGGATTTCCAAAATGGAACAACTTAAGGTGTCCAGAGGCTTCTGGAGCACAGGCATTCATAGAAATCATGACCCTCTAAATGAGATATTCGGATCTGACACAGCAAATTTGAAACATAAAAGCATAAAACTCTCATACTGAAGCAACGGAGCTGCATTTTTATCTTGTGCAGGGTCTGAAATCAGAGACGAAGGTATGCCACTAGGCATACATCTGTACAACAGATAGAAATGTTTTCAGACTCCTTTGCTAAATGGAGAAATTTGTACTTTGGTCAAAGAGAGTATGCTTATGTTCTTTAATTATCTGAGAAGTAATTCAGATGAAGCTGAGGTTTTGATGAAGCTGGACATAAATGCCTGTTACTCACATAATGAGAAATATGTTCTAGTGTTTTATCTTCAATTCCATGATTACACTATTTTGTATCTCTTCAGTCAAAAGGGTGAAGAACTATTTGGCCAATTATCCATGATTACTGGAGTTTTCTGCCTGCCTCTTTGTCATGGTTGGATGCTGGTCCAAGTAACACAACCAGGCACCCGCAAAAGTTGCTTGCTCACCGTGCCCTGTACAGCTGTACAGAGGAGAGGGGAAAAAAATTAGTGAAGGGGTCATGAGTTGAGACAAGGACTGGGAGAAAACACTCCCAGGGCAAAACAGGCTCAACTTAGAGTGGCAAAGTGAATTTATTACTAACAGAGGAGCATAATGAGAAGTAAAATAAGCCATTGAAAGAACCTTTTTCCTCTCAGACCCTCTCTCTTTCCTGCTGACAGTGCAGGGAGAACAGGGCGTGGGGTTTTGGTCAGTTCATCACTCAAGGTTTTCTTCTGCTGCTGAGGGAAAGGAGTCCTTCCCCGTGAGGCTGTGGGGTCCCTTCCAGCGGAGACAGTTCTCCATGAACTTCTCCAGCACTGCTCCAAATACTCAGGAGCAGTGGTCCTCCCAGAACTGCTGTGGTGTGGGTCACTCTTCCATGGGGTGCAGTGCTCCAAGGACAGGCTGCTCCAGCCTGGGGCCAGAGCCCCTTTTTCCACGGGTCTCCCACGGGGTCACAGCCCCCTCCAGACATCCACCTGCCCCAGCATGGGCACTTCCACGGGGTGCAGGTGGATCTCTGCATCCCCCATGGATCCCCAGGGGCTGTGGGTGGATCTCTGCATCCCCCATGGATCCCCAGGGGCTGTGGGTGGATCTCTGCATCCCCCATGGATCCCCAGGGGCTGTGGGTGGATCTCTGCATCCCCCGTGGATCCCCAGGGGCTGCAGGGGCACAGCTGCTTCACATGGGCTGCACCAGGAGCTGCAGGGGAATCTTGACTCCAGTGCCTGGAGCACCTCCTGCCCCTCCTTCCCTCTGACCTTGGTGTCTCCGTGTTGTTTCCCTCACATGTTCTCCCTCTTCTCTGGCTAGAAGAAAAAAATGTGTGCCCCACTTTGTTTCGATTTTCTCCTTAAATCTGTCATCACAGAGGCGTTACCAGCCTCTCTCATTGGCCCAGCCTTGGCCAGCAGCATGTCCATCTTCAGAGCAATCAGGGATTGGCTCTGCCAGACAGGGCGGAAGATTCCGGCAGCTTCTCAGAGAAATCGGAACTGCTACCAAAAGCCAGGCTCTTCTCTCACTAGTTTAGGTTAAGTTTTCTGAGGAAAAGATAATGCCTCAGGTTTGCTCCTGAGATGGAAGGGATAAGATATTTAAAGTTTTTATTGACCCTTCAGGTATTATAGTAATCCATTCTAATGGATCCTTGAAGGTCCTGATTGCTTCATTCCTTTTGTAACTTAAGATAAACGATACTATATTACCTAATGAAAGTACTTTTATCTGACTTTTTCTGTTACCAAAAGTCAAACAGTAGACAAAGATGGTAAAAAAATACAGAAATATTAGGCGTTTTCCATGCACAGGTTTGCATTCTCTTTGGAGACTGGATAATCTTCCCACTGTTCTCCTCTACAACCTCATAATGATTATTTAGTGTACCCAAAAAGTCTTCCACACTCGGTGCTTTAACAGTAGAGAAAAATCAAAAAGAGAAAGCCGAACAAATATGTAGCATGTGTAATGAACTAACCCTGTTCTTTTAATTTCCTCTTGTGATTTCAATTTGAAAACCAGGCAGA
>VXBS01005890.1:0-43906 GCA_013400255.1 Sitta europaea
GAGGGGCCTCCACTCCGCCGGAGCCCCGCGGGCCGGCCCGACTCTCTCTGCACCCCGGGCCGGACCGGACGAGCCGAGGGGAGCTGAACCCAGGCAGTGACTGCGTACACATTCCCAGCAGCACTGCCTGCCCTGCCCTGCTCACATCACTGCACAGCAGCACTGCCCTGCTCACATCACCCTACACGGCACTGCCCTGCCATGCTCACATCACCCTACACCCTACATGCCATGCTCACATCACCCTACACCCTACATGCCATGCTCACATCACCCTACATGCCATGCTCACATCTCCCTGTGCCCACCACCTCCCTGTGCCCAGCGTCTCCCTGTGCCCAGCGTCTCCCTCTGCCTATCACCTCCCTGTGCCCATCACCTCCCTGTGCCCACAATCTTCCTGTGCCCACCACCTCCCTGTGCCCACCGTCTCCCTGTGCCGGGGACGCCTCTCGGGGTGAGGAGATGCAGTGCTGGCTGCCAGCCCCAGCACCACGGGGCCCTTCCCACAGAGCCTCTCAGCCCCAAACAAACCTCGTGTTTATGAATGATAAGAGCGAGGCTACTTTCATACACTCGAACTGTCCCTTGAATTAGAGACATCTCACATCACAGAGGGAGAAAACTGTCCTTGTCATTGTGGGACATTACTAGATGTGGGGGTAATTCTTTTCTTGTCACTTTTCTTTTATCCTCCTATTTGCTACAACATTGTCCAAATTTCAGAGGGCATTTAAATGACTAAAGTCTTCTCAGACCATCAATAGAGTCAAAAGGTCTGTAAACTACCAAAGAGTCCAAGACTTTGACAATGTGATCTATTTAAAAAGGAAGAAAATAAAAGGAATTCAAATTAATTGTTGGAAGAGAAATCAAATTAATTTTCTGCATTTGTGTTGACTGGACAGAAGTGGAGAGGTTCACACACATCATGAGAGACCTAAAAGATACACCTTAAAATGACAAATGAGATGTTGGAGAACAATTGCACACTATGAACAGCAACAAGCTACTTGAGTCTGGACAAATATCCTCTCCAGATTTCTACAGGATCTAAGGAATACAGCAATAATCGAGATACTTGAGCTCAAACCAAGTTGTGTTATACCTAAGGTCTGAAGGACGAAATGTGAGCTAAAGAAAAAATGTGGGCAACTAAGCACAGTCAAGGCTCACAGCTATGCTAGCCAAATTAATCACAATTGCAACCAGGACACAGTGGCCAACAGGCTTATAAAGAAAAATCCTGAAGTGCTGAAAAAGGATGGCAGATGTTCATAAGGAAGCTCAAGGTGACAGCCTATTGGATTTCTAATAGGCTCTAAACAGCTTTTAAGAAAACTAAGAGACTCCAAGTGACAAGATCTCCTGCAGGGATAATAAACCTGATGGTCTGATTCAGCATGGACCTTCCTACACTGCTGGGCTGGTTTTTTGAAAATGCTGATTTCAGCATTTAAACATCTTACATTGCTTAGCACCACACCAGATCCTGGTTCTGTTTTACCAGATCCTGGTACACAAAACCAAATGCAACATCAGAAAATTTATTTTGATAAAGTACTTAAAAAAAAAAAAAAAAAAAAGGAAACTGTTATTCCAAATCGTAATAATTTTCTCGAAAAACCAATTGTGTGGTTGGGATATTTTTTGCCAGAGAATTAGTACATGCAGTTTCACTAGACTTACATGTCATGCCCAGAATGCTGTCATGATAAAATTTTTTGTAAGATTTGTTTAGAAAATATCCTTTGCTTCAGAGGTTCTAATAGAGCTTTGACAGACACAAGAACAATTATAGACCTTTTCTGACTTGGCTGCAGCCTTTCCACTTGATACACAACACCATGAATGAATGAAAGGAAGCATTATTTAAGAAATTACTGATTTGGCCAATGAGATTACTGTAAACAATTGGTTTCCCTATTTGCAACATGACTTCAATTGTATTTGTTTAGCTAAGCTGTCATGCATTTTATTTTGTGCAAATGCATTTAAATTGTGTGACAGCTGCAGTTAGGCCCATGATGGCATGGCTGAGGCAGAAAGAGCAGTGCAAGCATGTGACAGGAAAAACAATGCATTAGATGAACTCCTACAGAGCAAACAAATTTCCAGTTTCTCCCACTCTTAAGCATTATCCTGCTTCATAAACTACATCCCTAATGCCATGCTAGCACTTTTCTCTCACTCATTCTCTGCTTTTTTAGCCAACCATGTAAAACAACCTGTCACTGCATGAGCTGTTCCACTGCATGAGACACACTGGTTGAAATGCCAGAATTTAAAAACATTTGGATTTTAAAGCTGTGAGACAAGTAAGAATCAATGTTATATAGAAGTCTACCAAAAATCTAAGCTAGTTTGCCTGGGTGCAATCTCCCTGTACACAAATATGACTAAATAAAATCTGTTAGTTAAAGGTGACAACAATTCCATCACATTCAGAACAATTTATAAAAGCATGCCTTGTAACCAAGTAACAATAATAATAATGATTTGCCTAAACCAACACTGTATAAGGTTTTGTTCTTGCTTGTTTTGGGCTTTTAGCTTTGTTTACTGAAGTTCCTAGTCACAGATTTTACAAGCTGCTGATCAAATACTGCAGGTGAGTGCACCACACAGCAGCTCCTGGCCATCCCCTGCAGAGAACCAGGTCCCTTGGACTGTGCAGCAGGGATGCTCCACACAAACAAGACACACCTCACCCAAACTCATCCTCTTGATTCTCAGAGAGAAACCTTTCTATTCTTGCTTTGCACAGAGGACAAGAATGTTATCCCACGTTGGAAACAGAGATGAAAACAAGCTGCTGCAGCCACAGAGTAAGCCACTGGAGACTGTGTTGTTAAAACAAAGAAAGGACATTCCTCAGCATCCTGCAAAGCCAGAATTTGAGTCAATACTGTAGAATGGTCTCCTCTCTTCCAGCACATTTAAAGCAATTAAAAAAGACTAAAGATATTCAAACTAGAGTGTAGACAGACTGTAACACTTGGCATTGGGGGGACAAAAGACTTCACACAACCATAAGATCATTCCAATCTGACAACTTCTACCCCCAAGAAAGGTGACAACAAGAGTCAGAAGAGACTGCAGAAAGAAATCTGCTCTGGTCTTTCTCCAAAGCTACACTCTTCACTAAATGTGTGATCTAAGTGATTTTGCTACACCATTACAAACAAAAGTGGCATGGATTTACAAGGCTTATGCATTTTCAACCAAATTTAAACTTTGTTTACTTTTATTTACTGCAATTGTGTAAAGAATTTATGATTCAATGTATCCTAAAGTGGAAAAACAGAAAGCAGTTGAATCTGGAGGACTTCATCATGCATCTTGATTTTAATAAACCTTTCAGTCTTTAGAAAGTAGATGCTCTTTTCGTTTCAAGAATTAAAGAGCAATATAAATGTATCCAATACAGGCCTGAGGCAGGGAGAAGCAGGTATGCTGCATTATCCAAGTTTGACCTAATCACCTGGGTTTGCAGCACGTTTTACTCAAGGAAGCAAAAACAGCAACATCAATGCAAAGAAAAATAAATCTTATTCCTACAAAACCCACACATAGCTGTCCAATAAACACACAAAAATACCAAAACAAAAACACCATAGTCTATTCAGATAGACCACAAGTTATCACAGTATGGAGAAAGTGCAAGTAATTTGAATTTTTAATCTACTAGAATTCATCAGTGTATTTACAACAAATTAATTTAATGTTTGTAGAACATCTTTTTATTTTTCAGCCCTGGTGTGACTGGCCTTCTGAAAGCTAATCTAAACTGTCTCTAGTCATTTGAATTGGATTTATATGCCAGCAACTTTGAAAATTAAACAACTGATGATGTGTGAATCTTTGATTTGTCTTTTTTTTTTGTTTGCTTGTTTGTTTCAGGGATCTTCTGTAAATACACCTACCAACCACCTTTAGAAAGGTATTCTTCCTTTAGATTACAGAAAGAGTTTTATGTGTGGATAAATTCAGGAATGCTTTTTATTTTTGTCATCTAATAAAATTATTAGATGATGGTATAAAATCTGATTTTTCTGAACTGACAAGACACTGTCTAAATTCTCTTTTAATTTCAGATGAGGGCTCTACACTTTTAAAGAGTTCCACATTAGAGTATAATAATTTGGAGATGCAGATCACTAGCCACTTTTAACATGACAGGCTGAAAAAAGTACATAATGACAAAAAATCTTCACAGAATCCCAACAGTTTCCCAATATAACTTTTCTAATCTATTAATTTTAAACATTGTTTAGATTAGTTTTCATGAAAGAAAAGGCTTGAATGGATTAACTTCCAGGCTGTCAGCTTACACAAAGACACAGCAACAGCTGAATCATCTTTTGTTTTTTCCTTGGAGGTCAAAGGGCTATGGAAACATTTAGAAAAAAATCAGTCCAAACTACCATAATTCAGATATTTTTATCCTCCCAAAACCCAGCTCCTTTTTCCACCAGCCACTTGAAATAAATGCAGATAAATCCAACTGAACTGCTCGAGTGCTCCATGGAGGAGCTTTTTCTCCTCCCCTCTGATGGATTATTGTTTCCTCCTAAAGGCAGCAAAAGGCTGCACCACTCAGTGCATTTTGGGGGGTGGTGGGGTGTGAGAAAAAGAAGACAGCAACACACAGTGAAATCCTATCTTCATGATATACAATACAGATTATAAACTCACTTGAACTAAAGCATGGGTTTAACTCAAAATGTTAGGCTCTTAGAAGAACTTGGTAGCTTTAGTTTGAATTAATATGGATTTTAACTTTAGAAAAAAATCAAGTAAAATCTGAATAGGAAAAGTATTTCCTTTATATGTAATATTCACAGTTTCATAATTAGCCTCTGTCTTTAGTAATTTAAGTAAGAAGAATTCAGCAAGAAAAGACTTCCTGCCTGGCAGACAATCCTAAAAGCCCTGCAGTTCAACCAGGTACTTGGGAATCAGCTCAGCAGCTCCCAGCTGCCATTTTCACAGGAGCCCTCTGGCAGGCTTTCCTCCTGAGCATATGAACAGCTACAGGACTATTTTTTCCCTGTGGCAGGTACATTTTACAGCAAGAATAGCAGTGGATCTTAATCTATTCATAAACCTGCTCTGAAACAAGTCTGTACACTTTATAAACAAAGCTGAAGTCACTTCCTGTAGTCCATTTCTGGTGATTAAAAGTCAGAATAATAATACAGGTGATCTATTAAATAGCAGTCATTGTAAAATAATCTGCCACTTGCCAGAAATGAAATTATTCTTGTTTTGTACGTTTATTAAATAAGCTCTGTAGAAATTAGAAATAATGGGGGTTTTGTGCAAAAAAAAAGTAGATCATGATGAATAGAAAGCACAACGTTTAAGGTTACAAATACACATAACTGGGGCATTCAGAACTCCTTGGACTTACTGAAAGTGCTGCTCTTCCCACAGAATCCTTTCTTTTTAAAGAATAAATACTGTGACTATTGAAAATAGTGTCTACATCTAGAGATTTCCAAAGAAACTTTTTTCTTTTTTTAAAATTTAATTAGCAAATACAATTGTAAACATAACAAGACACAGTTATGTTTAAGAAGCTCATGCTTCTTAAATATGATTCAAACATTAAATAAATATTTTACTTGAAAATTTGTTTAAAAGAATAGCTCTATGCAGCAAAAGACTATGGCATAGGTAGTTTTGCTGGCTTATAAATAAATTAAATAGAATTTTTTAAATATCAGTTATTTTAAAGCTGTGCCAAGGCTTCAAATAGTTGTTTCAATCCTGCTAGAAAACAGACAAGATGCTTTCAAGAAAGACAATATTTTGAAATAAGAAGACATAAAGACTTGAATTCTCAATGCATTGTTTGTTTTAGAAGGGAAAGAAGAAATATCTTTTTCATTTGCTTTACTACAGTGTTATTATTTCATAAATGGGTTGGTCCTTAACATCTTCCCTCAATGCAGCCTATATTAAAGAACTACCCATAAAATTAAACAAGCATCCAATGCCTCTGCACAGGCTGGAAATGGACACATGTCCAACAGCTATTCAGGCATCCTTTCTTTTTCCATAATATCCACTGGTGGTCACAAATTTTCTCAGACCTACCACCTTACTCTGCATATTAGCTTGGTCCAGAAAGTCAGCATGAGCAATAGTGCAATATGAGGACTTCTTTTTTTTCACTAACCAAGGATCAAGTCTTTACCTTCCACAAGCATGTCTGGCACATCTGCTTGGTATCTGGGCCCCACTCTGATTTCTCCCTTGTCTGCTAAAAGTGTTTTCAAGGATGGATCATACACCAGTGAATAAAAAAAAGCATCCTGAAAAATAAAGACATATTTGCAACAGCATACTAACTTTTAAAATGAGGATTGCAAACTTGTCACACCTTCCATTTGGAAATTTGCATACTTTACAGAACACAGATTTGGTACATAAATCTTTATTTTACATAATACAGATGTTTTATGAGTGCTTTTAAAAGGCTAATTAAGACTTCTCTCATTGTCAGGACTTACTGCAGAACAGAGCAATAATGAAAAGATTCGTACACAAAAATATACCAATGGATCTGAAGAGAATTAAAGTTAACTGCTATCTGAATTTAATTGTTCACACTCATAAGTATCTCTACCATACTGACTTTCCATTATAAATTAATCTCAAAAAAACCCCACTGTCTGTGTAAACCCTTCTCAGGCACTAAAGCAGTATTGGCAAATGTGGTATAGTCACATATGTCTAGGCAAAGTCCTGCTCTCAAAAATATTTTTACTGATTATCAGTGGTTTGGTGCAGAAATTTAAAAATAAAGACATGCTAATGTCAGTTAGAACACTGCCTTCCTGATGTTATATTAAGACATTCCAAAGAAAAATATGTTTATTTCCAAGGCATTTTGCAATCTTTCAAATTCTTGGGGAATTTTCTTCCTCTCTGGTAAAGCTAAGCATCCTAAGTGTCTTCCAGAGGAAGATGAGGAGATACTTCCCATACAATAAAAAATAAGGAGGAAAAAAACAGCACCATGTGATTTCTCCCTTCAGCATCTGCTACAAGAAAACATCTCTATATTTTCATCTGTAAGATGCCATATTAATTACTTCAAAATAATTAATTTCTAAATACAGATTCATAATAAACCTATCTTTTAAGTGTATAAATTAAATTTTTATCCACTAATATTGTTTAAATCAGTGCTTTGAACAACATAATTTTTCTAACCTATCATCCAAGATATGATTTTCAAAGTATGGTTGGCCTGTCTGTTAAAAATACAGACAGAAAAGCAAACTCATCCCAGTATTTACTTGAATAGAAATCACAATTACCTCTTTCTCCAGGTATGACAGCACAGATTCTGTCTCATTCAGAAGGGCAACGCTGCATTTTCCCCTGCACAAACAAAAGCAAGAATAGATACTTTGTTAAAAGTTCAAATTTCAAGTAAAGTGTTACAAGAAAACAATCTCGATACACTTTAAACTTCTATACTAAAAGTATAAAAACATAACATATATAAAAATGAACTTTGCCATACTTTAATAATACCAAAATTAACATAAAAGCAACAAGACATATGGCTGTACATTCAAATGCATTGGAATTCTACCAAACTGGGAAATAGTTTCAGTAATGGAGAGGCAAAGTAAGAGAAGAGGTACAATGGCAAACAATAAATACACACAAAACTAATAAAAAGGCCTGGATTAAAGAAACATCACCTCCAAATTACTTATCTCCTTTAAGTTCAGTGTAAAATTTGAAAACAAATAACCCAAACTAGAAAGAATATAAGGCTTTACTTTCAATGCTGTAAAAACAAAGCACTTCTCTCTTTTGAGTGAGAAACAGAAGCAGTCAATGCAATGGGACTTGGACCCTTCTCACACCCATCTCCCTCAGCATTGCTTTTGCCTCAAATTCCTGTTTCCAGCTTCTCTGCAAATAACCTGCAGAATTATTTTTAACAAATGGTATTTTAAAGAAACACTCTTGGATGTGGATGAAAAATGTTAAGTGTGCTGAATCGTGTTGCTAGCAACTCGCTTTCTTATGTTATAATTTACACTGAGCTACCATTTTATACACATATGTGTATATATATATATATATGGAGATATATTTATTACCCCTTAGACACAGCTCCTTGTATTTCATGCACCAAAGTTTTACTCAGTTGAGCTGGCAGGTTCCTGTGGCCTCGTACACCCAGCTACAGGAGCTGTGCCCATCTCCCACCTCCCCTCGTGGAACAGACCAGAACACAAAGAGAGAAGGAGGAATTGTTGGCAGAGACCTTCTTGGTGTTAAGATAACCCCAAAAGGGGTGTTGTACAAGTTCTGGCAGGGAGTGCTGGCTCTCAGCTCACCCAGAGGCATTAGAGCCAACTGCTAATGGCTGATCAGTAAGCGAGCATCCCCAGCTCCTGCCTTACCCACTGCCCCTGCACATCCTGGGAAAGGGGGGTAAGCCACACATTGCTGTCAGGAATTTCTCTTCCTTGTCACACCTGTCAGGAGAACCACAGCACCAAAGAAAAATGGTGGGAAGAGGGGGGAGAAAAGTCTGACCACAGTACCCAGCAGTGGAGGAAAATGCTCCTGCAGCAGGGAAGTAGGAAACCTTCCAGGTACCCCATCATGTCTTCCTTTGAAGGTTTTCTTTGAAGCTTTTGGCCTTGATAATTCCAGAGCATTCACTACTAAAAATTAGTTGTGTTGTAGCATGAAGCCAGCTTTCCAACTTTATTTTAATATCTTAGTGGGTTTTTTAGTGCAAAAGGCTAACCAGGAGCCTGCTTCTATTCCCTACAGCTCGAGTCTGCTCCCTGCCATAGCCTGCCCTTACTTAACTCCAGTTGCCACAGAGGCATTCACTGCTCCACTGCCACCATGACTGCAAAGGTGTTTGACTGACCAACCTCATCTTTTATTCCTGGTCCGTTAAAAAATGCATTTTATTTCAGTAATACAAGATTAGGCCCTGCATTCCTCTGTACAGCACTTTAACACCTAACAGCTGGAGTCACACAGAGGTAACATTCTGCATGCACATATGACCTCTCACATGCAGGCACTTGTGTCTCAATGAAGACAGAACCAGACCTACAGAAGACAGTAAAATAAAAATTAAAAAAAAACAAACAACAAAACTCACATTACAGAAATCTTTCTACTTTTGATTCTCTATATTACAGTTACCCATTTCTGTAATCTAGAAACCTGCAATACTTAATATGAGTGATTTAGAATCTTTACCAAATTCATAAAAGCCTGCTGTTTATATAACTTCTCTCTTTCTTTCCCATCAGAGGAAAAGCTCCTATCTAGTTGCAAATGCTCTGCTGGATTGATCCAAGCATCTAGTTCATTGTATTGGATGGATGGATTGACATCCAGCACCTGTCAATCATACATAATAAGGAAATAACTTAAGTGAATATTGATCTGCAGTAATAGACCCTTTAATATTCTCCAACCACCCTGCACTTTTTGTCTGTTCTTCAACACTAATAATCAAATGCCCTGGAAAAAAAGTTGATATCATTTAAATTACAATGTGACTTGGGAGTCAGCTCTTGAAGGGCTGTATCTGAAAACCCACAGCTTCTCTGGACTTCAAAAATAATATTTTCCCTCTTACAGTGTTCTGGAGCTTTATTCCTTAATGTTTCTAAATTATTTCAGATAATTGGACAGCTAGAGCTAAGTCAAATAAACAATCAATATAACAGCATAAAATCTGACTGTTCCAATCTAGACAGAGAAAAGAAAGGGGGAGCTAGCTACCTACAAAAACAAATGAGAGTGGATGCTGCATTTAGCAGATTATAAAATCAGTTACACACCAAAGCAAAATTATACTCTCTTCTTCAAGAAATCCTACTGTCTTTACATTCTGGGTATTATTTAGATTAGTGGCATACAATGCCACAGGCTCATTATTCTGTTGGCATCTCCTGCCTGAAATACATCACTAAACTGAAGTCAGGTAAAAATTACAAAGAATTGCCCAGTTTTAAAAACATTATATATATAAATAAATAAATAGTTTTCTACTGTTTTTCCACATATGAAACCTTCTTGCTCCTATGTAATTCTGATCCTCTGATTTAAGCTGTGTTCTTCCAACAAGCAGCATTCTTGACTTAACTGGAATCATCAAGGTGAATTATTAACAGCATCAGGTCTCAATGATGACATGTCTGATTTTGACCTTTTTCTCAAATTAAAAATATTCTTTTTTTTTTTTTTTACTTCCTATGGAATTAGACAAAATTTATCTTGTAGGAATGTTGAGGGAAAATTTAAGCAACCTCAGCAATGCACAAGTAACAGTAAACAAAATAGTAACTAAGCTTTATATCTTCATTATGACTTAATTTTGATGAGATTAAGCCTTAGGAATCCTTTCTGCTCTTAGATATACTTCATATTTAAACTGGTCACAAATAAAGAGTTGTTCCATTGAGCTGACAACAATGCCAACAAAACTTATTATATAATTAAATCAGCCAGCAACAAAAAGTAATTTAGAGGTCTTGCAGTAAAAGGAGACAATAAAACTTGCCTATAAATACATTCTCATGGTATTGCCAGCTTCTATCATATAAACCACTTAGGATTCAATTTCTTCTCCTGTCCTAGTAACCAGAGCCACAACTCATAACTTTTTTCTTTAAAGCATTAATCATATAAGAGCTCTTTTCACATGCTACACCTTCCTTCACTCTCATTTGTTAGAAGCTTTAGTCTGCTTGTAATTTTTTTTTGTATGTTCCAGGTGACTTCACCAGTGAGTTAACAATTCCTGATCATTTGCACCCATCAACTAAGGGATGCCTGATAAGCTATTTTTCCATATTTTGCCTATATTTAAGCTATTTTTTTTTTATTTTGCATACAGCCTACTTCCTCACCTCAGGGGAGCCCTTCTGTTACAACACAGAAATGAGACTCACACTCTCTCCAGAAAAAACACAACTTTAGAACTCAAGAGCCTTAATGATTTTGTAGGAAAGGATTTCTTCAACAGCCCTAGCAGAAATCCAGGACCATACAGTCCCAAAACCAAAACTCTAACCTTCTACAGCCAAAATCTCAAAGCCCAGAGACACTAATGAGGACTAAAAGGAAAAGGTAAGGAATACCAGTTATCATGGTAGACAGAAGTCTCATTGCAGGGAACATAAGGATTTGTTCCCCCTCCCCCCCACCCTTGCTTTATGGAACTATTTTTCCTGGGATGGGTGGGAGGCTGCTTACTGTGGAACAAAGAAAAGGAGAATTAAATTCTAGGAAATAAGTGACAGCTTTGTGAGACACTCCTGGGTCAGACTGTCTTGGACAATTCAATGTGGAGCTCATGAAAATCAACACTCTCCATGAGATGTCAGTCACCATGCCTGCCCTGAAGGAGAGATGTCACAGAGAGTAAGCTGAGGCAAAACCTCAAAAATCTTGAAAACTAAAGATAAAAACATGCCATGTTTCAGTGAGGCCCAGTAGAGGAATGAAAAACATGTGGGAGCTTACTTCAGGACAAAAATGTGGCAACAATCAATATTTAGCTGAGAGAAGAACAAGACTGCCCTTACTAATCTGTTACAATGAAGGCAAAAGATGATGATAACCAGCTCAAGAATATAAGTAGCATGAAAAAAATTTGCACCAAGGTTATTATACCTTGTTATGTTATGAAAAGATTTCAATATAGTCTGGTTAAACAACCTCAGAGAAAAACACCAACTTGCTCTAGAAGATACATTGAAATGCCTTCTTCACACTGTCTAGCTAATTGATCTTCAACGAGCCTTTTCTTAAAGTAATAAAAAGTATAGATTAAAATCCTTAGCAAAACTTTTAAAAGTTGATGCAAGCACTTATACTTTAAAACTACCAAAATTAATCAAAATCAACAGCAACTGCCTCATCTTTTACAGTGCCTGTTCATTTCAGCCCTAAATTTTAAACCAGTGGATGCCTCTATGATTCCTGTTCTGCTGTTCTTGCAGGCTATTTCTTCATGTTTTCACCAGATGAGTAAGCCCATGAGATACATTTTTTTTTTTTAAATAAGGATTTCTTGGAACAGGAGATATGTCCCCCAAAAAAATCACAGAAAAAAATTTAAAAGAAGCAAAATACCTGCTGCCTGTTAACCAGTATGACTGATAGGAGCAGAAAAGGCAACTTCAGGGATTCAGTACCACACCAAAGAAATCTCCTGCTGGAATGCAGATGCAGCCTGGGTGACAAGGGTGCACTGCAAGAACTCTCAGAACTCAGAGCTCTGGCTTCCCACCACCACAACGAAACTTTATATGTATTGCTAATTCAGATACAAGCTGAAGAAAGAAAGAAACATATGGAGGCATGGCCCCAGAGATTTGGAAATAACAGCTATTAATTGTCCTTCTGAAAACAACAGAATTATGTTAGATAATTTTGCACAGATATGCACCAATTGTATCTTGATTATCTGCATCAAGAAATGTTAGTGTCTCAGAAGACATTTGGAACACAGGAGCATGAGTCACTAGCTAGACAGTCTGAGAATAAAATAACAGGAAAGAATATTAGGAAATATTATGCTTGTGAGAAAAATCTGATTTGATTTTAACATATGCTGTTACTTCAATGACAATCAGAGATTAAACTCTGGTGCATAATGAAGAGGGGTAGAAAGGAGCAGGTGCAGAAGTAGAATTCCAGAGTCATCTTTTGCACATCCAGCATCAAGGGAGAAAAGGGGGAAAGGTACAGATATTGAGTAAAAGAGAGAGCTACCTGAAATAACAACACTTTTATTCCTGAACTGTTTTAAATGAGAAAGAGTTTTGAAGATTTCCAGTCAACATCCACCTTGAGCCAAGTGTCAAGCATCCCACAGTGAGTGATGGACACCAAAGCAAGGAGTGGGAACTGGGGAGCCCAAAGAGCTTCTGCTAAGCCCTAAACTGATTCCCCAGCCACAGCAAACCATACTAACAGGACTTGTGGGTTTGATTTTAAAGCAGTTTAAGGGGCACAAAATGATCCTCACAGACACATACCAATGTCTTTATAGCAAATTTCAAGTTCTCAAGACTTCAAAGAGATTAACTGGGGAGCAAGCTATTGCATAACAAAAAAAACAAAAAAATAAAAACATCATCATAGTGATTTAAACCTGTAAGAGATCCCTAACTACAATCTGACTTTTAAAATATTCAAGCAATATCTAGAATTGACAAAAAAAATTCTGCGCTGTATTGATTCATAATTAATTGGCTCAAGTTTGTCTCTGTTCATTTACAGAGCCATCTCAAACATGAGGGAGAAAACCCAGACAACAAACAAAAAAATATTTGATAGATGACTACGACTATTTTGACAAAATAATACCAATCTTCTAAAGAGTCCAAGATTGTGTATCTGGGGCCAAAAGAAATCAATAAACTTGGTATTATCTAATTAACACACACTTGATCAAACCAAATTTAAACCAGAATGCACAGCAAACTGACTTATGCACGTGCACATCTAAATGAACTAGTAAATGCCTGGCATCTAAACATGTACATAGATGATATGGATGGCCCAGGGTTTTGATAAAAGCCACATGCAGGCTTTTAGTCAAATAATTCAGAGTTTTAATTTTAATTAGAGCTGGAGTGCTAATTTTGTGCCCTCCAAATTGGTAAGATTTACAGACAGCCTCCTGAAGCAATTGTGCCCAACTGACACGGACTTAAAAGAAATTAAAAGTATTTTCTCACTGTGGCCACAATAAAACTATGCATTTTGATCTCTCAAAACAAGCATAACTGTAATGTACTTTCTGTAAACTGGAAACTGCATTGCTGCAAACTCAAGTCATTGATCTTTCTTCTCTAGGGATTAATTCATGCTAAAAAGTAAAAGAACTGTTGCCTTTTAGCAGAGCAGCAGTGATGCACATGAACTGAACAGAAGCACAGGAGGCTGGTTAGGAATGATTTTCCACACAATCATGAAACCATTCAGGCTGGAGAACACCTTTAAGGTCATCAAGGCCATTAGGAGCTGCCCAGCTCAGATCACTCCACACATCTGCAAGTAAAACTTTTGCACCCTATGAAAGGTTCCTACTTTGTAATTACATCCCTACAGGAAAATATGTAGTGATTTTATTTAAGTGACACTTTTCCACTGATAAATACACTTTTTCTTACACTGTTACTAGTACTGGCTATTGAATTTTCTGTCCTGATTTGAATTCTACTGGAAAACAAACAAAAAAAAAAAAAAAAAAAAAAAAAAAAAAAAGAAGAGGAAAATAGTCAGACATGCTTCAAATGTCCTTTTGCTCCAAATAAACTCAGTCCAGAAGGGAAGAATACCTTGCTTAACAATCCAAATTATTAGGTAGGCACATGCCTATGCAAAACAAATTCACATTTTATCCAATCTGATTTTTGCCAGAAAATAATCAGGCTTATAAGGTTCACAGTAAGCTTCTAAAAAGTAGTTAAAATTTGTATATATACTCTCACACCCTGTACACAGAAACTTCTAATTTGCTAGGAATGCCAAAACTAGAAATGCCATGGTAATACCACTAAATTCTAAAGTGCCCTGTCTGGAAAAGTAACACTGTAAAATGACCACACCTGTCTTGAGCTTCAGATCATTTGTTGTGTTTTGAGTGAAGGAATTCCATATTCAGAAAAAAAAAATTTCTCCACACCTTAGTTTTATCACACAACTTTCCTTTTTGCTGTTCTTTCTTCATGATCTCATCAGGACTTACTAATATTGATACTTCAAAGAACTGAGTGCTTTGTAACACATCTAAGGAGCAGCACAGGGTTTGTTTTATAAAGTTTGCTCTTTTAAACTGCACCTTCTTAAGCTACTTCTTCTGCTACATCTACAAAGTGGTACCAATCAAAGTTTCTTTAGTCTACCCAAGATCAAGGGTACCATTTAACAACCACCAAAATAATTAAAAAAAAAATCTTCACCAAACAAACAGTTAAAATGAACAAAACACCAAATTGAAAAAAAAATATTAACACTGTGTTCTGAATTCCATTAATGAGCAGAATAATGTCAAAAGAGGGAAAACAAAATTCTTATAGATTACTAATTTAGAAGTTTAAGTACACTTTTTTGTTGATTTACATGTAAAAATATGCAGAGGGTACAAATTCCTTAATAAAAATTGAGGAACCCTTCTCATGATCTGACTATTTGGATGTTCTTTAACGTCACATATGCACAGGCATTCTGCAAAAATACTCACATTCTCACCAATCACATTAATAGCTTTTAATAAAACTATCTTATGCAATCACATTTGTAAAAGGTTCATGAAGTCCTTTCTGTGTTGGAACAGAAGTAATAACCCAAGCCAAGACTATCTTAAGATGGTTTTGAGGGCACTTTTCTTGGGTTTGCCTTTTGTTTGTCAGTTTTTAAAATAAAGGGTATGTGTAAGAATATTTCAGAATCAATGCTCAGAAAGTTTTTCTTTCATAGGTGCATAGAAAACGTGACTTTGCTCTTTATGCCAAGCAATAAATAGAATCCTATAAAAAATATAAGAAACCCTTAGTTCATCCAATTGCAGATTGAACAAACACTCCCCATCAAAGATTAGGGTGTAAATTTACTACAGTTATTTGAAGAAACTCCATCATGACAAACTACATAAAGAACAGATATCCTACACAGGTAAAATGAAATGCAAGAAAAAGAATTTTTTATCCCCTGAAAGGGGTGGAAATTTTTACTGCAGTATAAAGCAGCTAAAAAAAATTCACACATGCTTTTATTATGATGTTTGAAAATGCCTTATGTATGCTTTCCAAACACTCAAAATGTAATAATCATCATCATCATAATCTTAGATAAAAAAACCTGCCAAATAAGCAAACAAGAAATAAGCAAAGATATTGAAATTGAAATGGTAAGATGAACCTTGATGTATAAATAAATTCTTCTACACAATTCATAAGAAATATTTAACTTTGTAGCAATTATAAATGAACTAATGCATCTTTTATAACAATCCAAACATGTTTAATACCTATAAACTCTTGAAAGCTTAAGAATGAAAAATAAATTTAAAGCCCAAATCACAGATAACCCAATGCATCTCCAACAAGATAAGCATTTGCTGATCTTTAAACAAGAACACACTTTTACCACATGCTGACTTTTATGGTGAATTTTGTAACACTGGCAGATAATTTCAACTTTCTGTCAACTTTCACCATTCTTCCCCCCAGTAACGTTTCCTGCCTTTCCAAAATGCTCTATTTGGAGATGCTCAAACCTGTGACACCCCAAGCACAGAGCCCTGGCTCAACTCAGCCCCTGCCTGATGGCAGCTCTTCCACCTGCCCCAGCCCTGGGCAGCCACGAGGGGCAGAGAGCCTGGGCAGCTGTGAGCAGCACATCTGGGCACAGAGCCTGGCCAGCTGTGACCAGCACACCTGGCTACAGAGCCTGGCCAGCTGTGACCAGCACATCTGGGCACAGAGCCTGGCCAGCTGTGACCAGCACACCTGGGCACAGAGCCTGGCCAGCACGCCTGGGCACAGAGCCTGGCCAGCTGTGACCAGCACAGCTGGGCACAGAGCCTGGCCAGCACAGCTGGGCACAGAGCCTGGCCAGCTGTGACCAGCACAGCTGGGCACAGAGCCTGGCCAGCACATCTGGGCACAGAGCCTGGCCAGCTGTGACCAGCACACCTGGGCACACAGCCTGGAGGGAAGGGGATGATGCCCTGCAGGGGTGGCACTGACTGCACACAGCTGAGCAGCCAGGGGAGGCAATAATTCCTCCTGTAACTTGCCAAGCAGGCAGGAAGGTAAGGAGCCTTGTCCTTGATGCCCAGCCTGACAGGTGAGCTGGTTCTGTGCCACACACCATGACTGCAGAGAACAGGCAACTCCACCTTCTGCAACACATCCCACTGCAAGAACTCTGGAATGCACCATTGCCACACTGATTACCACACTACCCACTTCGAAATTGTTTTCTAAATCTGCCTCTTCAGGGTTCTTTCATACCAAAACTTATGCTGCTCCCTAAAGCTACTGAAATGGCATAGAGACATCTAATTTAAAGGGGAGAAAAGATGAAGTCTAAAAAAATCCCAGCATTTCTAACAAAACAAATTACATATCAAAGCAGTTACAGATAATGTATATATAACAAAATAAAAATGTGGGGAACCCCTCTGCTTTACTTGGTTCTTCTTTACAGGATCAGAATTAAAATCACAAGGGGCAGAATTCTCATTCAGACTTCAATGTTTATTCTTTCTAATCTCAGTTACAGCCTCACTGACCATGAGTGCTTCTACATGCTAAATTAACAAGACAAAATTGGACTACAGAGAGAGGCTTCTAGGTCCTTTTAAGCCTAATCCAACCAATTATGAGATGCCAGCAAATTTATTTTTACTTCTAACCCAATAACCACTCACCCACGTCCCACACTTTGGGTTTTTCAAACCAATCACACAAAATCACCTGAACCTGTGACAAAGACAATGAAGAAAAAGATGATGATGAAGAACAAGAAGAAGAAGAACAAGAAGAAGAAGAACAAGAAGAAGAAGAACAAGAAGACCAACAACAAGAAGACCAACAACAAGAAGACCAACAACAAGAAGACCAACAACAAGAAGACCAACAACAAGAAGACCAACAACAAGAACAAACACAAGAAGAACAACAAAAACAAGAAGGAGACTACGCCCCAAACCTTGTCTTGTTACATATTTATTTTAACCAGCCACCTCAAATTTTAAATTTCTCACCCTGTGATATAAGACATTTCTATCCAACTAAACACAGTCACAGACTCAATGTTATCACTGAGTTTTGGAAGCCTTTCCCAGGGCCTCAGGTCAAATGCAGTTTATCTTTGTGGATCATACTCTGCCAGCACAGAAAGCCTGAAATTCTTCATGTCCAGGAGTGCAACACAGAAATATCAGAATGAGGGATGAAACTGTATTTCACTAATACAAGAGCAAAATTACAAAGAGCAAATAACATCAGAATTATTCAAAATCCAGAGCTGCAGACCAAAAAGCTCCAGAATTAGACATAAACCCACTAAAATAACTGCAAGGTACCTCAGCTATGAAGTAACAGCAGCAGGTGTATCAGAGACATCAGTGTATCTGGAATTGTGAACTAGAGTAAAAGTAACCCTAGTGATGGTGGTTTTTTGGAGGGGAAGAGGTATAATTTCCTCTGCCATTCAATTTGAAAAATGTAAAAAGGGTAAAGTTAAGAAAAAACAACAAAAAAACAAAAGCAATAAAATCTTATTTGTAAAATCTAAATAAAAACATACTAGGTAAAATTCCTTTATTCCTTCAATTACAACAAAAAAAAAAAAGACAATTAGTCTCAGATACTTTTCTTGGCTGAAGATGTCAGGAAAAGTTCAAGATCTGCAGCTGTCATAAACCTCCTCCATTCTCTTAAAATCAACTTGAACTTTTCCCTCTTCCTTCCAGAGGGGTTGAGTTTTTGTGTTCTTGCTCTTGAGAGAAACAATCTCCAAGCTGTTGTCCTTGAAAATCAGCCTTCTGATTTGTTTTGGTATAATGGAGTCAGTTCTCATGAATTGTAAGATAAACAAGGATTATGTTTACATTCCTTTGTGAAAAAATATCACCTGATGGACTTCTCAAGAGGAGATGGAGAGGTGGGAACTTCTCTGTCCAATCTCTGGGCACTGTCCAGAAACTGAGAGATACAAGGTCAGCAATAAACTGGAGAGTTCTTTCATCTCTGCCTGAACCCCTGTGTGTGTGTTGCTGTGTGTTTCTATCTGCATCACAGGAACACCAAGCTCAAAGCTCCACTCTCAGCCTTTTCCTAAGGGCTAAAACTGCAGGTGCTTAGAGCCAAGGCCCACACCATGGAGCTGCCCTGGCTTTTACTGCACAAATATCCCCTAGCTTTCCACATGGAGGCAACTGGCTTGGTAGACCAGAGACAGCAGAGAATGTGCTGGAACCTGACCTGAGCAAGGCCTGCAGTGTTCCAGTGTCCTTCAAGCAGACTGGAAACATGGACTAGACAAGCAGACAACAACCTGGAAAAAACCACCAGACTGGAAAGTCTGGGTGAGCAACACAAAGTCCAGCTGGCAGCTGGTTATGGGGGTACCCCCAATTGCTGACCCTGGGACAAACACTTTAATACCTTTATTAACCTAAGTTCACTTTCACCATGTCTGCAGATGATATTAAACTGGATTTGTTCACTCCTAAGGTACCATAACTAAAGGGAGAAATTCTACTGCTTGGTTCAATTAGCTAATGAAAAGAGAGATAACTATGATGGCACAAGACTCCTTTCAGAGAAGCACAGTGATAGGACATAAGGTAATAGACAAAGTTTCAATAAGTAAAATCCCAAATAGATGACAGGGAAAAAAAATCACAACAATCATCAAACACCAAAACAGACTCCCAGAGAAGCTGTGATATCTGCATCCTTGAGTATTCTGGAGTACTGGTGGAAGCAAGCTAGAGGAGTGCCACCTTCCCAATATTTCTACCCTCTTTAGAGGACAAGCTAATTAATACAAGTTAAGAAAACTACTGAGAATCACAGAATGTGAACACTAGTAAGGTAAAGAGCTAACTGAGGAATACTTTATAGTGTATTTGCCTTCTTGTTTCTTTTTAAAACAGTTTTAAAATGTTGTTGAAACATCAAGCTTGTTCCAGAATTTGTCTGCTAAAGGTCTTAGTAACACGTGCCAGCACAGTCCTAGAACATTCATCTGCTCTGAAAAGTAGATGCAAGTCATCACTCTGCTTTTGCCTGCTGTGCTGTGTGGCATGTACTATGAATTCACGTGTTTTCCTGCCTTCTTTGTGAACTATGCACTGGTGAACCTCTATTGTATTTGCTCCCTGAGTTGTGAGGTGAGAAGACATTTACAGTACTTCTTCTGTGTAATCTTGCCTCTGCAAGGAGAATACCTTATTTCAATATCTAAATGTCAAAGTAAAAGAAACTGCACAGGATTATTATCTCCATGCTATAGTTGGAGTAGCAGAAAATTGACAGTTAAATGACTTTCTCAAAGTCAGAACAAGTAGCTGAATAAAACACAAGAAATTAATACAAAAAATGCCAACTTCCAGTTTTTGTGTTGTGAGCATAGAGAGATTAGCAACATCTCATCTCTGTGGTGCCCAGTGACAGGACCCAAGGCAATGGCCTGAAGTTGTGTCTAGGGAGGGTTAGGTTGGACATCAGGAAAAGGTTTTTTACCCAGAGGGTGGCTGGGCACCAGAACAGGCTCCCCAGGGAAGTGGTCACAGCACCAAGCCTGACAGAGTTCAAGGAGCATTTGGAAAACTCTCACAGGCACATGGTGTGATTCTTGGAGATGGTGCTGTGCAGGGCCACGAGCTGGAGCCAGGGATGCTTGTGGGTCCATTCCAACACAGAATATTCCATGATTAAGTGATTTGCCAATAAGAGAGAAAATAAATATTCTCATAAAACGTGCTTCTCCTGTTGGACAATATATACTTAATTTTTTTGGTAGCTTCTAGACATTTAAGGTCTGAAATAGCTGGGTGCAGCTGGATGCAATGAGAAAATGAAAATTCCCGGAGAATGTAATGGAAGAATGCACTGTTTCACAATAAATTAGACACACACACATACCCTGTCACTGTGCTATTTCTTTTCTCTTTCTAGACTCATCATCCCCTCATCCCAACACAAAAATACGTTTTCCTGACTGCTAAACAGAAGATGACATGAGCACCTACGTCACTTGAAGAAAGAAGTCACAAACACTTTTTGAGCTTTAGCAAGCCTCTTCCTACATTAGCATTAAAGGCAATTTAAAACAATACTTGAAATGTTCCTTCAACATTTAGCCAAACTCAGTCATGACTTCCTCACATTTACTGAAGTTGAGGTCATTTTAATTTTACATGCATGCAGCCCTAAACTGCAGATCTGACCAATGAGTTGCTGCCTCCTTTCCAAACCCATCTGCAGTTTTCCAGGCCAGACAAAATGGTCGAGGTTCCTCTGGCCAGCAGAATAACCAAAAAATTAGCTCTTCCAAAGCAGTAACAGACTGACTTTCCACCAAATTATCGACTGATGCTATCAATTGGCAAGCTCTGAGACTCTTGTCCCTTCTAAGGCTCAAACATCAAGTAACAGAAGGAAAAAACACAGGTGCTTCCAAAGCAGCTCATGGGACAGCCTGGCCCAGCTCAGCTCAGCTCAGTGACACCTTGTGCAAGGGGAGGCAGCCCAGCAGACGGGCTGGCAGAGGCAATCACCCAGTGGAACACACAGATAAATTGTATTCACTACTTCTTACCTGATATGCGTTGCTGGTAGGGACTCATACTGGCGAGAAAGGAAAAGCTCTCTGTGCTTCAACTGATGTTTCTGTTTATCAGTCAAATCAAGCTCAATTGTAGTTTCAGACTCTTCTTCAACTTCTTCTGCAGAGAAGCAGAGCGTAGGTCGAAATTAACTCTGTTGCATAACATCATTGCAACCATTTCATTTGACATCCCCCCACCCCTTAGCAACCTCCTTTAGTATTTCGAAGTAAAGATGAGTTTAACAAGAATACAGTTTATGTAACTTGACAGAATGTTAAGTATTTTGAATTATACACTTCTACTTCAACCCTTTAAAAAATTATGCGCCTCTCCTCTGTACTACGCATTGATGTCTTTCACACAGTTTAAGAACAATCCTGTCAACATTACTCATTCTTCTTTCAACTTCTTTCCTCTTTTTTTTCCTCTTACTGACCAGTTTTGGCTTTGACTTTCTCTTGCCAGTATTACTACTACTAAAACTTTAGCAGAAGTCCTGGAGAAATGCACACTTGCTATGAACTGAAATTAAATAAACATAGTTGCAGTCTAAGACTGCAAAATCAGTCTAAGAAAACTGAAAAAGCCTAGTGTCTTCCATTATGTTATCCTTCTCAAATATTGACAACAAATGCAGTGTATTTGCATATTTAAATAAGACTTAAAGTTGTTTCTATTTTAAGCAAGACAGGAAGAAATAAAAGCAGAGAGTAGAAAGAGTCACACAGAGAATTAATTGAAGGGCAATGTTCCCAGTGCTTGCTAACACGTTGCACAAAGGCAGGCTTTCCAAAAGAGCTACCCTGAGATCTTGAGGGCTGAAATCTGCCTCCCTAGTGGATTTTTGGGACACATGGAACTTGAATCTGTACTTCTTCTAGCTTCCCAAAAAGAGCAAAAAGTTTCTCTGAATAACGAATGCAAAAACACAGACCCTTTAACAACTTCTCTAAGATTTGGCAACTTTCTACCTGGTGAATTACCCATCATCTGCAAAAGTCAGCTCACAAAATATTTCTCAGAAACTCAACAACAGAACCTCAGCATGAGATAGTATTTCATGTAACTACCTACAACAGAGGACCTCACCCACTCTACTAATAATAACCATTTTTACAACCAACCTACAACCACTTTTTCAAAATGAAGCCTGCGTGCATCCTCATAGCAACCACAGTTCTCTCCAAATGCAACACTACTACTTTTTTTAATCATGCCTGTGTGTAGTTCATTCCACTTCTAATAGTTCTTTTCACTAAAGTGATATAACAACATACCCTGACATAACCAGCTTCTTCAAACCAAATTCCACTTAAGTCTATCTTGCTGTAGACACCCCCATCCCCTTCCCTGTTTTGTGAAGAGAGCAAGAACACAAAAATGAAAATAAGAACTTCACCCATCTCACCTGAAAACCCACAGCCTCACCTGACACATGTACAAGTTCAAGTCAGACTGTAAATCAATTCAGAATTATTCTGGCATCCATAGTACTGACAATGAATAAATCTTAAAAGAAACCTATGCCAAGGCAAAGTATTTTTTAATTAGGCAAGTAATTAATTAAAAAATAGAAACTCATGTTAAAAGGCCTATGTTTGGGCTAGTTGTGGCTGGGGTAGGGTTCATTTTCTTCACAGTGGCTGCAGGGCTGTGCTGGGATTTGTGCTGGTAACACAGGGATGTTTTTGTTACTGCTGAGCAGAGCTCACCCAGCCCCAAGGCTTTTGCTGCTCCTCACACCATCAGTGAGGGGGCTGGGGAGGCACAGGGAGCAGGACAGAGCCAGGACAGAGCCAGGACAGCTGAGCCAGGGACACCAGGGCAGCAAACCTGGCTCAGGGGGCACCTGGGGTGCTGAGGTTCTGTCCTCCCCAGCCACTTGGTGAGGAACACAGCCTGCCAGTCCTGGGCATGGAGGAACACCTGCCTGCCCATGGCAAGCAGAGAATTAATTCCTTGGTTTGCTTTGTTTGTTACTTCCAGTTCTCTCCCCTCTCCCACACGGGGTAGTGAGCCCACAGCTGTGTGGTGTTTTGTTGTTATCTGGGTTATACCACATCAACATCTCCAGCAATTAATTTCTACAACTGTTTATTACAGTAAATGACTGTGACAAGCTACATTTTGATTGTCAAGTTCAAGCATTAATATTTCTTCTGGGTACCTTGGGTTTGGGGCTTTCTTCCTAAGTAACCTAGGCTCCCAAACACAGGTTTGGTCAGAAACATCTGAGTGCAGATAAGGCACAAAACTGGACAATAATGGGCCATTGTAAAACTGCTGCAGGAAGCCAGAGATGATATTCCAGAGTTAAAAATGGTTTTAGATACCTATACTCACCTCAATATCTTCCTGAAGCAAGAATTTTAATTTCAAAATTAAGAAGAAAACCCACCACCTTTAAGCAAATTCATTTCACTGATCTTACATAAGACATGAAAATATTGATCCAAGAGCCTGAATCTGAAACCAAATTCCTCTCAGACCCACCTCTTGAACCACTCTGTGCCTAAACATGACACAATGTAAGTTTTTCTGTTGTATTTTTAGAAATAAAACTGATGTTTTACACAGGATGATCTGACAAGCTCAGTATTAAGTAGAACAAACCACGGCCAGACACAGAACAGTTCCATCCACTCAACACAATCTACCATGGGGAAAATTTTACAATTTCCTGCTTCAGCATTAAAATATAAACCCAACATTAACAGCAGGATTTCATAAAACAAGTGATAATTCATCCCAGCAACCATCCCACCCTGGATCAGAAAGGAAACTGGACAGCACAAAGAAGGGAGGAAGCAAAGTTTGCTTGATGGAACACAAAGAATTCTGCCTCTGAAGAAACCTGCAGAGAGCTGCTTTTGAAGCAGGTTTTTGCAATGATCAGGCCCTAATACCCCTTAGAAGGAAAGTGGTAACAACCCTGCAGAACTTTGAGAGATCTCTTCACATCTTTGTCTTGATTTACTGCACATGTGAATTTTATTTGCCATCCAGGGAGAGATAATTTCTATCAAAAAGAGTGAAATAGAAGGTATCTACAGGAAATCATAAAGCAGCACAAGCTAAGCACATTTCAGCACTCAGGAAGAGAAGAAAAGCAATAGCTCAGAGTGAGCAAATATTTTTATGCAGCAATATGGTGATGACATACACAGACCTCACTGTTCCATGATTAGAGAGACAAAAAAATCCATTTAAAATTGCTCAGCTAAATATAAATTTGAAACTCTTAGGTATGACCCCAGAGATGAATACTTCATACATACATACAATCATGTTTTGAAAATTACACACTCCTCTTTAGACCTTGGGCAAAATTTACAATAATGCTGTTTTGTAGCACTTTTCCTGGTTTACAAGAAATGTTTCATTATTTAAAAGAAAAATCCTGGTGAGCAAAAGCAGGCATCTCCAGTGAGCTTCCAAAACTTGTGGTCTATTTATTATATGTGGGCTTTCTAATCATCAGTGGTAAATAATTACTGTGGTCCTGAAAACCAGAGTGATCTGGTGATACTTTCAGGGACAGCAACTTTCCCTTTCCCATCGGATGTAAATGAGACTTAACTCAGCCAAGCAATGGACACCAGAAAGAAACTGTAACCCTCACTCCTTTTACATATGCATCACCACTTTTAAACATGATGAACACTCTTTTTTACCTCTTCCATTCAATGTGTGGGATTTGCTGTTAGAAAATGGTGGTGTTAGTGAGCCCCAGAAGAAGAGGAAACTGTGCCACCTAAACTTTGTCCACAGTATCTTTGCTTATAGTTATGTGATGAGTCAAGCTTGCTTGACTCTTCTTGAGAAAGAACTGCTTGTTTCTGGAACTGAAATGAAAATAAACTGAGGGCAAGTCTCTAAAAATACAATACTCCTATTTAATAAAAAATTCTTTAAAAATAACTTTTTTAAAGTCCAGAAAGACATTTAAAGGTTTAAAAGCAGCTCCAATAACTGTATAGTTAACCATCAGCTAGCAAAACAAGGTCAGTTCCTCAGACCTTGTGGAACTTTTTCTTAACTATAAAAAAATAACCCCCATGTGCTCCCCTTGTGTACTGCAACAGAGTAAGACATTAGTTTAAACATTGAAGATTCTCTTCAGGGAGGAGGAGTAAGTCTTCAGTATAAAAGAAAGGAGAAAGCTCTCCCTCTACTGCCACCAAAATGCTGACAGTACTCTTTCCAGCTAGAGTTTGAATCTGGAAATTCAATCAAAAAATCTTGGAAACAGAGTAATTCAGGCTGGAAGAGGCCTCAGGAGGTCCCTTGCAGAAACTACACTTCAAAATAGGCTCAGCTGTGAGGTCAGTCCCTGGTACCCAGTAATTGAAAATCTCTGAAGAGAAAAGACCACACAACCTCTCCATGACCCAGTATTGGAGGAAAGCTTCCACACACATCTAATCTGAACCACTCCCATTTCAATCCAGTCACTGCCAAGAGTCCAACTCCATCTTCTGGTCTACAACCCCAAGGCACTGGCAGTCCCCCACCTCTTCTCCCAGTTGAGAAAGGTCAATTCCAGCTGACTCTCCTAGAAGGGCAAGTGCCCATCATGATGGGTTTTGCTGAATGTGTTCCAATTTATCAGCAACTTCCCTTTATCAGGAACCTAAACCAGGATGCAATATAATTCAGTGTAATGCAATGGGTGCTGAATAATCAGGGAGGATAATCTCTTGCCTTGATCTACTGGCTAGGTGCCTGGTGATACAGCCCAGATGCTCTTGGCCAAGGCCCCTCCTTGTCAGGGAGTTGTCTGCTGGCAGCCCCAAGCCCCTCTGCTCTCAGCTTATGCTCCTGCCAGGAGCTTTTCCTTCCCAGGTGCAAGACTTGGCATTTGTGCCAGCTGAACATCTTCGTGTTCCTGACATAGCTCTCCTCCTGCTTTCTAGGAATCCCTGCACACCACCCTCCCCTCAAGCCATCACCTGGCAAACCCCCATTTCTGTGTCACCTGCACACAGGATAAGAGTGCACCCCACTGCCTGCTCCAGGCACTGCCAAAGACAGGACCCCGTGGAGATCTCCAGGAGACTGCACACACAGAGTGCATGCTCAACCACCACCCTCTGACTCAGACCATGCAATCAGTTCTTTATTCATCTAGTTGTCCCTTAATCCAGGTCAATTCCAATTGCTTGACCTGCTGGACCTACAAAGAAAAAAAAATAAAGAAAAAGAGAAAAAAGCAGAAATAGGAGATTGGAATGACATAATGGGAAAAAAGAAGACTACTCCTTTCAAGAGTGGCACAGACCAACACTGGATCAAAACAGCAGAGTATCCAAAGCTACAGTGCATTAATTCCTACATTAATTGCTTCTACTCTTGAAACCATACCTGAGCTTAGCTGCACCTGGGCTTATGCAAGCTCAGATGGAGCAATTCAAATCACCACCAGCACTTGTGGAGCTACATCACAAATGGTGGTGGTAATCTGAATTGTAAAGAACCAAGTATTGTTAAAATACTTTCAAAATTGTATTAGATCAGTATGAGATCAGAATTTCAAGTTCAAAGAATGCCTCACTTTCAGAAAACTTTCCAAACTTTCTTCCTCTCCTGCATATCTTTTTCTTCGACGCTCAGCCTAAAAATTATGCACATTCCAGGTATCACCAGCCTGTTTTCAAACACACAGATAAAAAAGCTGAAAATGCTGAAGAGCAGCAGGTTTACCACACACATCTAAGAAAAGGCAGCTGTACATAAGTCTCTTAAAGCTTAGAGGGTTGTGGCAAAAACTTCAAATACACATTTGGCAGTTAGATGCTACAGCAGTAACAATTATAAATATAGATTTTGGGGGAGAGAGAGTAAATCTAATTACTGCCAAATTTCATACAAAAGAAAAACAGTAAGTCTAACCATCTGAACAGCTTTATTCAGACCATGAATGAAGAGCTCTCTCAGGCTAGCAGTTGGCCAATTTGCTCATCTGCATGAGGCTTCTTGCCACACTTCATTGTACTAATTTAGTTGTGATATTTAACCCCCTAAAGCTGTAGTAAGGACGTTTAATCAACTTTGTGAGCCAGACTATGCATGGTTGCACTTTCAATTTGAGTGAGGAAGCATTTCCCAAAGCTGAATCAATTAGCTTTACTTTACAACCACCTCTGTTGCAACGTTCAGATGACTTAAGACTATCTAACATCAATTTGATATTTGCTGTTACTTTCAGATAGGATAAGAAATCCAAAGAACATTTTGTATGTCCTACAAGTCATGTAAATAGCATATTGCTATCTAAAGCATGAAGCTGAGCAATTTTGCAGGTAGGAAAAAAAGCAGTGATGGCTTTTGTTTACAGGGAACAGGTCTACTTTTAATTCCTGCTGGATACCATGGATACACATGTGGCCTTTAAGGGATTATCCAGTTTTCCTACACAATTATCCAGGTGATCCTCCCACGCTACCTCATCATTATTTTTCTAAAGGAGGCCACAAAACAAAGAAATAACTACTGTGTAGCCATTAAGAATTAATAGGCCACGCCTATTGTTCAATAATAAAAATTATTTCCAAACTAATGCAAAATGGTTTTTTGGGTACTTCCAAGTAGCATGTTATGATAATAATGATTTCCAGGAAACAGTCAGGCATAAGCAATTGGGCAACCCTATCTTGTTTATCACAGGCCTGTAGCAAAAGTATTTTATGGAAACCATCACACCTTATATTAGCAGAAAAGTTCACCTTCCCAAACTTGATGGGTGGGGGTTATTTGATAGCTGGTTCTGGAGATTTTTGAGAGCTAGGAGCTTGTGGGTGGAAAGCAAGGATTACCTCCATAAGTACTATGAATCATGATGTGCTACATTAATAAATAGATCCTAATAAATTAAATATAACATGAATAAATGCAAGAGCAAGCACAATAGCTCTTTAACCATTTTTCAGCACTGCAAGCTAGTTTGTAACAACATCACAGAACAAAAGGGTCCCACAGAAGCATGAGAACAACAACAAGCAGACAGTGGTGAAAAAGCTGGTTTATGTATCATAAACCTCGACTAGATTTTCCCCTTTTATCTGATTTCTGTATCACCTATTCGAATGCAAATTCTTCCAAATGTGAACAATATCCTGTTACAGGGCTCAGGTTGTGTTTGGCCATGTGCACATGTGTCTGAAGTGCAGGAGGTGAGAAGCAGCAGTCAGTCCTGGGAGGTGTTTCTTTAAGCAGCTCATCAGTAACAGCAAGCAGCAGAACTGTGCCATGGACACTGCTGCTTGCAACACGGTGAACATCCAATTACTGGTCACATCCAGCTCATCAGCTGAATCAAAGTCAATTAGTGGTTTTTCCAAAGTGTACATATGTTTAGAGTTGTGTGGGAAAGAAAGGAAATTTTAATTCTACCCTCAAATCCAGGCTGGCAGACCACCATGAGCAAAAGTGTGCATGGTTCATCTGACAGTATTAATAATTAATTAAGAATAATTTTTAAATCCATCATCCAGCTCAAGAAATACAAAGGTTACCTGCAACACTGCCATGTAACCTGCATGAATAATTACACCTGATTTTAAGAAAAGGGAGATCTGTATCTTCCATTCTCCTGAGACAGCTACTATTAATAATTTTTCCCATCACTTAGATTTTCTCCATTTTTCTGTGAAATTCCTGCTCATTATCTTGTTAAAACAAGATTGCCTTTCCTTTAGCATAGGCAACAGGTCTGTTTGATCTAGCTGGTTAACAAGCTTCATGGTTGTCTCTCCTTAAGAAAATGCAGTGTAAATATATAAAAAATAATAAATGTAGCATAAGAAGAACTAAGCACACAAAAAAACTTGCTCTTATGCTTTCTGTAAGAATCCACAGTCCATGCTGAAGATGTACACTGGCATTTTCTTGCATGTGTGACAATAACCAGAGAGTTTCAGAGATCTAAAATGCTTTTCTGATATTCAGTTCACATCCTCCAAAGCCGATAAACAACTTTTCAAAATTTGTTGGCAGAGATGAAAAGGCACAGATTGTACAAGCACTCTCCTACCCCTACTCAGAATGGCATATGATTCTGCTTATAAAACACAAAGTATTTATCTTCTCAGGATCTCCTCACAGAAGGGCTGAATTTTGTTGGATCTTTTGCAGGAAGGAAAGAAGAAATAGGGAGAAAATAAAAAGAAAAGGAAAAAAAAAAGAGAAAGAAAATAAAAGGATTTTTATATCCTGTTCTTGGATAATCAAGACACATTACGGCTCTATGTGTGGGATTAGGAAATGGGAAGAATATTATCCAAAAAGAATGCCTGCTCAGTGCCAGCATGGTAAGAAAGCTTTTCTGTCTGTAGACCTGACAAGATAACCAAGAAGAGAACTTCATTCCCTCTGATTGTCTGTGCAAGATCTAAAGGATCATTTTTTTTTCCATCAATAATGTTAGAGCTTTACCTTCCAGGATATATTATTTCCTTAATGCCTGTACAGAGATAATGAGATCATAATTTACAGGAACTACACATATGAACTGAGAAAGTGTAAAGAGAGATGAATACATCTTTTACTTTAAATGATTAAAGCATTTTAATTTATTAATCCCAAAGCCAGGAGGAAAAACAAACAAAGAAACAGTGTAGGATTAAACATCACCTTGTATTAACTATTCAAATTTTACTTGCCATTTGCAAGTAAACCAACGAAGTTTTTCTTCTACTCTCAGTACTTTGTTTTGTAGACAACATGTGCAAATGCCATTTTTGTTGCAGTAAGTAAAATATCAAAAACACTTATTCATCTCATACATGGTAAACCTTCAGTATTCCGATTCTGGCTTTTTTTCCCCATTTATTAAAAACAAAAATTAAAAACTAAAAGAAAGGGGAGAGCATTAGGAAGGTAGCTGAAGCTAGCCCCCTTTTGAAAGCAAATATAAATATAAAAGCTGTCCATATACCAAAGCCTTTCTTCTTGTATAATTCTTGACAACTGAGTGCTTGGTCTCTTGAGGGCCTATTGAGAATAACTGCACCAGGATTTCACTCCTGACAGCAGCATCAGTCAAAGGATCTGCCTAGAGGCACTGCACAGCCACAGGAGCCTGGAGGCTCCAGGTCACAGGTCACTGCCTCTGCCAGCACTGCTCCTACTCGGGGTCAAGCCAAACCAAGGCTGCACTTTTAATAGAGCAAACTGAAATATGACTGCCTTCAGCACTGCATATCCTGCCACAATCCTTCACAAAAACAAGAACAGGCAAATTAAACATTCATTCTATCATTCAGCATATCAAAAATGGGAAGAAGCTAATTTAGTTGTGCTGGTTTTGGATAGATGTTCGACCTGTTGTTCAGGTAGAAAAGGCACATGCACTCACATAACCCCTGGATATATGCACATGCAGTGCTCTGTGCAGAGCCCAGCAGCTCTGCAACCTGCACAGAGAAGACATCCCAGGTACTGTGACAATCTTCAAACAAGATTGGGATTCTGGCAGTAGGTGACAGTCAAAATGAACTACCTTGCTCCCTGAAGTCTTTTAGGAATTTGATAATGTAGAACAGGGTTTTACTGACAAAAATTGCACTTTTTACCACCCAAACTTCTTTTGCTCATGGGAGTGATGTATTCTACACCAGTACAAAACAATCTCTCTGCAAGGATCACAGAATCATTTGTTGCATATCAAAACCAGCAGCAAAGCAGATTCACACCACAAATCTTCAGTTGATCAGAGAGGGTTACAAACAGTAGCTGAGGTAAAAACTAAAATATTGATCAAACATGCAAACCCCACTTGAAAACAGCCATCCTGGCCCCCCACTCCATGTGGTTTGGGCCATGACAAACTCAATGTATTTGCTAACTTTGGGTCCTCTTACCTGTGCAGGCTGCCTGTAACAGAAAGGAAGTTTACAGACAAACCACACAGCTACTTTACACATTCATCTTATCTGCTACTGCTGCCTAGTCCATAATACCTCACACCAGATATATATATATATGTATCTGTACACACACAGAGCACTGCATGAATGAGCTTGGGGAGGAGGCACTACATTCATTCTCACACAGAGCCTTGCCCAAGTTCCACCTCTACCAGTGTGAGTGCAGTTACAGGCATGCTTGAGTATTACCAAGGGCAAGTACTGCAGACTCCATTCCACTGCAGAATATAGATTCAAGAATTACTGCTGGTAAACTTTTAAATCATCAGACCTGATTCACAAATCACACATTTTACCACCACTGCATGATGGGCAAGTCTTTCTACATCAATAGTGAGTTTACATCACTCAGATTTATAAATTATATAAACTACTGATTCAATTAGACTATCAGAGAATCTCTGAAGATGTGAAATGCATCTCTAATTGGAGCTTCACAGATAGAGATAACCTAGCAAGGTTTTTGTAGTCTAAAATTTATGCCTCAGGTGCTTTGGTACAGTACCGGTGCACTGGAAAGAAAGTGGGAAAAGTCACTTAAAATTAGGAGCCAAGGGAAGACAAAAGCAAGTAGAACCATTTGAGATTATGGAAATCTATTTATCTTCCTGAGACAAAATGTTAGGATCAACAACATCAATTTATATATTACAAGTATTTTAAGGGTACCAAGAAAACAGTGTAGGATCACTTGTGTGCACAACTAAGAAACATGAAAGAGGCAGGAAAGCAGCTGAGAGAAAACAGTTCCATGTTTTCCACACATCAAAAGAAACCCTGAACAAGTACATAATACTGGCATGTGTATTTAAAGCTGACCATGAGGAACTGAATCCTAAGGAACAGAGGGAAATAGGGCAATGCACAATGCTTTGGCAATTTGCTGTGATACTCTCTCCTTCTAAAGACTCAAATGTGAAAATTTTATTTTGGGAGTAGAGCTCAGAAAAGTGACACCTTTTGTACCCTACTGAGTTCTTTACCAAGGAAACTCACTAAATAAATACTTCTGGTATTTAAGTAATAAAAATAAAAACTGAGCTTCATGTATCTATTAAACAGTTTTAAGCATAAACATGAACTGATATTTTACAGCTTTCCACTCTTCACAGCAAATTCACAGAATTTCAGGTTTAGTTTGTTTTTACATTCAGAGAAATTGGCAGCATTGTATTCAAGCCTCTTAAATTCCGTGTTCAGAAAATAAGATTGTTGAATTTGAAAGAAAACTAACCTACACACACACATGCCTAAAATTCTAAGTTTATACTTTGGAGGTCTAAAGATTAAGCTAGCAGTTACTAGCTAGACAGTCCATGCAAAAATTCAGATGTAGTTATACAAATTGTACAGAACAGACAATTTTTTACATGTGAAGAAGCCATGCATGATCCAAATGCAGATCACACATACACAGGTGAAAAAAACCATGTTTATACAAGTTTTCCATAAGAGCTAGATACTCCTCAAATCATGAACTTAGTTGTAAATCCATTCATCCTTTAAGAGAAGATCATTAACATTCACAATCTAACAAACTACTCTGCACCAAAGGAGGAGCCTGAACGGACACAGAAGTTAATAATTCCACAAGATACTTGGGGCTGACAGGAAACTTGTTAATGAGACAATATAATTAGTAATTCTAAAAGTCACAAAAAGAATGCTCAGATATTGTCAGAAGCAAAATGCTCCTCATTACTGCTTCTTTATTGCTTTCACTGTTGAGGAGAGAAAACATTCACGAGTTCTTGAACAAAAATTAAATGAAGAAAACACATCATTTATGACACTACCCAAAGCACCCTTGAAAAGAATAATTGGGAGCCTTGAGACAAGTTTTTCCTTGCTGACAAGGAAGTAGTTTTCGACAAGGCTTGCTGTATTTCAGCAAGTTCTGAATTTTCTCCCCCCTCTTCAAATAAATTGCAACTCATGGCATTCTCTTGGGTAAATGAAAGAAAACTTAATGTTCCCTTGTCTCAGGAGATCAAAGAGATCATGTGTTCCTCACAAAAATCCCCAAGCTCATTTTCACTGAAAGTGATAGTTAGACTAATATAAGAGCCTTAGCATAAAATCTACTCTGCCACTGATTAAAGAATTTGTTATCTGCATCATCCTTAAATGGTCCTCCTAGGGTGTGCCTCTCCCACATCACACACTTCAGGATTCCCATGAGCAACACAACATACCTGAATTTGCTACTGCTTAGTTTACATGTCTCCATCAGATGACTGTAAGTATTAACATGTAAAATTCCAACAAAAGCAACATTGAACTCATACACCTAAATTTCCTGGCTTACTATATTTGGCTTTGTCTTTGCTCACCACCCCATCTTCAAAACAAACCCAAGAGCCTTCTGATGAGTTGCTCACAGACAGGGTCTTCTGAAAAACCTGTCTTGTGCTCAAAAAGAAGAGGGCAACTATGTGAGATCAAAACTAATTTTCTCCTAATTCTTGGTGTGTGGACAGAGATGGCAGAGCCAGGAACTGAGCTGCATACAAAACACTAGTTTATATTTACAGAAGCCTTGAGATTCAAGGCAGTATCTCACTGAACCAGTTACACCAGTGCTACACCCATTCCCCAGGCTCATGTAGCAGCCATGCCTTCCTCCTTACACACACTTCCAGAGACTCTCCTGCCTTTCATTCCAGCTCTGTCTTCCCAGGCCTTGGCTCCTTTTGCTCATATCCAACAGGAAAAATGGCACCTTTCATCACAGAGTGATACCAGATCTCTTTCCTTAACAGCAAGCAAGAGAGGCCTTCTTATCAAGTGCAATTGGAAAAATGAACTGTGACCTAACAGAACTTTCCAAAAGCCACAAAATTCCATGGAAGTGTTACTTACACTACTGTAAGAGACACAAATCAGTTGAGTTCTTGAATGCCAAAGGCTTGTTTCTTTTTTTTTTTTTCACCAACATGACCATAAGCAAGACCATAAAGGTATTCACCATAGGGTTGATTTTTGTTGTTCTTTTTTTAAAAAGAAACCATTAATTATTTCAACATTTAAAATTATCAAGACAGAGAAAATGGATTGAATGCAGTAGAAGAGTTAATATTTTTCTCTTGGGTTCATCTCAAAGGTGCTTCTAACTGAACACAGGCTGCAAAGACAACAGGTATCAAGGGAAGCAGTGAAACCAAAAAGAAAGACAATTTAAGATTTCAAATAAAATCTGCAGTCAAAACATACTTTTAATGCTAAGATATTATGGGATGAATTAGGTAACAGGAAAAATCATCTTCAAGTGATTTTTCAGAAGAGAGATTGTGGTTAAAGAAACATTGTATGCTTTATGAATAACTGTTTAGTTTGATGTACAAGAACTACCACTATGAAAAATAACCAGAACGAAAAACAAAAAAAAATCCACCAGGTTTCTGACTGAGTTACAATCTGATTGGACACAAATAGTCCAGCTGTAGTATTTAGAAAACATTTATAAATGTTTTGAATTGTACTGAGTCAAATATGTGACTAAGATAACAGAACACTGAAGAACACGAGGTGTTTTAGACATTTTACTCTAGAGCCCATTCCTGAACCCCAAGGGTCTCCACACCCATAACCTTTTTCATATAACTTTCTAAATTGTATTTTTTTGATTGTTGAAGAGGGCAGGAAAAATTCTTGTGTATTTCCTGGAGTTGAGTATTAAGAATACCACTATGCAACAGCAAGCATATGTTGAAAAACCTGATGACACACACAAGGAACTCACATTTCAGTTTTGTGTATCTTTAGGAACATCAATGAGTAATCTGCTAAACACTACTGCTCAAGTTAAGCTCATTTTCCTAACATCTTCAATGATACCTGCTAGCCTGCTGCTCTACAGAAATAAAATGCTTCTCAAAAATCAGAGAGAACATTAACAGCTTCATTTCTTGGATGCATCTGGAGTGTTGGCAGTTAACACAGACAATATGCAAAATATTCCTCCCCTCAAATACACAGCACCTGTAAGTGAAGGTAGGAAGGCTCAGCAGCAGCTGAACTGCTCTGCAAGGTCAAGCCATTTCCAGGAATGCTGGAACATTCTTCAAATTATACAGGAAATAAAGTACAAGTGTTGGTAAAGCTCTTTGAGGTATTTTAATGGCAACTATAAAAATATATTGGCATATTAAATATTTTTCATTAACTTTAATAAGAACTTCTAATAGAAGCATTGCTTTACAGGGAAAAAATCCTGAAGTACAGAGAGAATACTGGATTTGTTTCTGATTGCAACACAGCACGTCATACCAAGGTCAGAAGTGAGTACAGACTCCAACACTGATGATAAAGTTTAGTGGGCATGGCAGTGCTCAGTCAAAGGCAGATCCTGGAGGTCTGTTCCAGCCCTAATGCCTGTCTAACTGGGAATCACCAGCAGGACTCTTTCCTAAATACCTTTCTGTCACATACAAAAATCCTGTAGCAGAAGCACCATTTTACAAAGCACCATGACATGAAACAGGACTGATCAAGAGCAAAAGAATAAAACTTTTAAAAATGTATGACAAGAAGTAAAGCCAATCTCTAAAAAGAACAATGGAGATTGAACATGATATTCTGTCAGCTTCTGTAATCTAGAAAAATTTCATTTTACCTTTCATCTCAGTTAATGAAACAAATATCTCAGAGGATTTTTTTTTAATTGAGTACTGTTTCATTCACAAAGAATATCAGTTGTGTTAATGAGAAAAAATACATTCTGCATGGGCTTTATCACAGGCCCAGAAATATTCTTGGCATTTAGTCAGCACACCTAAATGAAACAAACCCTCTTAATAAATCAGAAGATGAAGGACTCCAACAACAGTAACTTTTTTTATATCCTCACCAGATGGTTGACTAGGCAAAAGCTGGCTGAGGTGTTGCAATAAGAGAATGACTTCAGACATAGTTTTACATGATAACACATGATCAGATAAAGAACTTAAAGTGCAAGAAGTGTAAAAACTGGCAACACACACTCAGGCCACCCCACTCAGCTTCAAGAAAGTAGCAGTGAATAAAGCTCAGATATGGTTCCTGGCATGGTCCCTGTGCAGAGCCACGAGTTGGACACAATTATCCTCATGTGTCCCTTGTAATACAGAATATTCTATGATTCTGTGATACATATCTTGCAAAATAAGGAAATACAGAACTTGAGCCCTTTGCTGTAACCCAAACCCAGTGCTGGTACAGAGCTGACACAGTCTCCTCTCCACAGCTATTAAAACCTTGCCCTAAAACACTGACATTAATTCTACTGAAGCTAAAGAATCATCTACATTTTATAGATTTAGCTACAGCTGGCAATTTCTCAATCACACCATTTAGTTGGGAAACATCTCTATGCCACCCCTCTGTTTGCTTCACCCATTTAAATGAGCTGGGTGCTGGTGTCCCAGCTCTCCAGCTCACTCCCACACTCGGGTACCTGTGGCAATATCTGTCTCTGTGCTGCCTGCCAGCCTCCAGCCCCCTCTCCTCCTCCTCCCTCCACAGCAAGGCTCCCTCTGCTGCTCCATTCCTCCAAGCCAAGAGAGGATCAGCCCCTCCAGTGCCCCTGGGGGATGGCTGGGACCCAAGGGCTGGTCACTGCTGACACCCCAAGAGAACTGCTGGCTCCCACTGAGCCCAGGGGGCTGCACAGATCAAGAAGCTGAGCCTGGACAGAGTCTTGGTTTGTCCTCCAAGCTGACCTTACCATAACCTCTATTTTACAGTAACATAAATCAAAGATGAAAAAACATAAAGTCCACAAGTGTCGCTGTGGGCGATGAACAAACGACACAAACCTCGTTTATGAAAACTTCATCTGACTCCCATCTTTATTCCAAACCTGACCCCCTTTATCTATCTTCTCGAGCAGGCCATCTCACTGGGCAGAAGAGTGCCAGAACTCTTCATCCCACTGGCCCAAACCTAAAGACACAGAGAAGCCCATCCCACAGACAGGAATCCAAAACATCACTCTTGTTACAATAACACTTGCAATGTTTATGTCAAGCCTGTGAGAACCAGGTCTTCCTGAACCAAAACATCCTGAAGAAACTGAGTCTAGAAACTCAGAAACTTCAGGCCCAGGAGCTTCAGACTACACACAAGTGCCCACAGAACATTCCAAATCCCCAGACTTAAGTGGCTACAGTCAGCTTCTAGAACTATTCCCAGATCTAAACTGATGTCATTCATGATGATGGTAGACAAATAAAAATTTCCTTAATTAAATTTTACCTGAAACACAGGGAAAAAAAGAAGGCAATACAATTTTCTCACAGATTAGTGACATTGTTTGAAAATAAGGGAACAACTCTACACATGACTATTTTAGAATGGCCTAAGGAAAATTTTATTTCTCCCCCTCAGTTTGCTACAATATCTTGAAACACTCTGGAAGACAAATTAAAACAAAAGCAAACAAACAAAAATCCCCCAACCAAATTTTAAAAGGAAACAAACAAAAACAAATAAACAAAAATAAACAAACAAAACCCACAAACAACAAAAAAAACCCAAAACCAATTCAAAATAATAATAATAAAAAACAATAAAAAACCCACCCTAGGAAAACAATATTCCAGCTCCTTACCAGTGATAAAGTCACAGACCAACTTTATTCCATGTTTCCCAAATGTTCTTTAGAATAATTCTGAAACTTTTTCAAGTTACTGAAAATTTCTTTTTAAAGTTCCAAAATATTTTCTTACAAAGCTGTTTTCTTCCTTTAGTAAATGGGACCATAGCTACATCTCAAAATGTAACCTTCACAAATTGACAAAAAGTCAATTCAGTGTCAGTCAAAAAAACCCCAACCCCACCTGCCAAAATCTTGAGAAAAGCATAACTCAGACCAGTTTTCTCAATCATAAAGAAAAAAAAAATATTAGCAATAAAAAATATCATTAGAAAAGATCAAGCAGATCTTGTACTTAAAAGACTTCTCCAGACAGGCACACAGGTGAAAGCAATGGCTGAACCAGATTTACCACTCCTTAAGAAACCTGTACCTTTTAACACTTCTTTTGTACCAAACCAGGTAGAAGTGTTGACATGTCAACATGTTTAGCTACATAAAACATTTCCAAAACATTCAATTCATAAATATACAAATATTTTGTTTACACACCACATTTTTAAACAGAACACTGTGTTACTCCAGAATGGAAGCCTTTAAATTGATTTGACATTTAACTACATCTGCTCTCTGAGCTCTAGGAAGATCCAGGCGAGCAATCTTCACTCTGTGCTGTCCCCTGGAACTGGAACATCCAAGAGAACTCAGCCCTAGAGATCCCACAGCTTGGTCAGAACAGAAACATCCTGTGCAGAGAAAATGTTCAGAGACCATGGGAGTGCTGGGTTAGAGGGCTCAGTGAGACACAGGCATTCTAAAGATGTTTGATGAACCAGCTGGAAATCACATTTCTGATTGCTCACTACAAAACCACAAGACAATCCCAACAGGGAAAACGTGGTGGAAGACTCCATGGCACTCCTAGTGACACCAACAAACCCCTAGTATGCTACAGAAGAGCAACCAAACCTTTCTGTCAAAGTGCTGACAAAATGGCAATCCAAAACCCACAAAGGAAATAGAAAAACCTTAGCCACTTTTCCAGCTTGAATGATACACACTTTTTCTAAAAAATAAGCCAACTAAAAAAATTTACAAGATTCATGTTCCCAGTAAAGTTGGTATCCTTTTCATACTTTTTTGTCCCCTCCATTAGAAAAGAAAATTTTAAAAAAATAACCTGCTAGGAAGTTTAGTGAAGCTCACCTCAAGTTCTATGTTTCTATACATTTCAGCTGGAAGAACTCAAAAGACTAATGATTGCAGGGGCTGATGATCATGATCATAAATAGGTCACAAATAACTACAGTGTACCCAACTATATAAGAAAACATTAAATCACTGCCTTGGTACATAAGCAAGATGTATTTTCTTCCTATAAAAACCAAGCTAGTACTTCAAACTGTGCACTCAAATCACCCCCACCTCTCTGAGAGCAATAAAAGAATAAAACAAAAGCCAAAGGCTGGCTGTTTCTCTTCAATAACCATACCCAGATGAGAAAATTACCAAAGTTGGACATTAAATAAATTGCAGGGTATTTTTAAAGCACCCAATTAAGCCATCAGATATCTGCATTAAACAGTTGGCATTATCTAATGTCTTTCAAGAGATTCATCACGATAAATTAGAGATTTATAACCCCTACATAACTTATTCACAGATTAATTTTGAAAATGCAAGATCATATATAATCCAAATGGTATTTAATAGCACATGGCAAGAAATCTATGGGATGTTGACATTTTGGTTATTTACAAACATAGCTGGAGTAGTTTGCAAATTACTGTTTTCATCACGGATTTTCAGGTGCTGAATTATATTTTCAGAATTGCATTTTTTCTCTTCAGAATTATATTTTCCCTCAAAAAGTTAAGGAACAATATGATATTTCACTTCTATACCAAATGGCAGATACCCAAAAGTTAGATTCACATTGAAAAATGGGGCTTTTTTCACCTATTACCACTTGTTTTTCTGGGGGGAAAAAACAGCAAAAAAAAACAAAACAAAAACCCCAGCATCCCCTAATTTTTTACTAATATCTACATTTAGCATAAATGCACATAACATCTCTTTTACAATCTCCAGTGATTTTCAGTCCCCAACGATGCATTTCATTCTTTACCTTAAGCAATACATGTTTATGTCTAACTCAAAAAAGTCACATCAAATAATCACAAGTGCTCTTAAGCTTAAACTGACTTTCAATCAAGAATTACTTTTGATGTTAAAAAAAAAAAAGAAATGCAGCTGTATCTTTCAGATGAAAAGATACATTCTTTTTTTTTTTTCCTGATGAACAGTCTCAATCACATGGATACAGCTTCACTTAATTCCCAGAAGCAACTGGCAGCAGCAGGAAAGTATCAGATAATACTAAGCAACAAGCTGGATATTAATAAATGCCTCACATAAATACATATTTCACACACCAAAAAACTCGTAATTAAAGCAGTTGCAGCAATTGAGCAGGCTGTGTTAGGAAATAAAGATGCCCTAGACCAGCTACTTACTAGCATGCTTATCTGCAAGCATTATGAGGCTGTTGGAAATATCTCGCCGCCTGTAAAAACACACCACTTTGGCCTCCACATTCCCATTGGCAGTCTACAAAAGAAAGAAAATCAAGTCAGAACGAATCCCTCCCTCAGCTGAGTAATACAAATTAAACACTCTCTGCTTGGAGTGCTCCCTCCTATCAGTAGTTCTCACATGATCAGCTGAAATCAACAGAATTACTCCAATAAATAAAATCTTCTTGAGAGAGGCCAGGACCAATTCCAGACCGGACAAGAAGATTAACTACAATTATTAAGAATTCAGATTTTATTCAGGTGTTCAGAGGTGCAATGCCAGTAACATCCTAACATCAGAAACGTTAGAATCTTGTGAACGTTTCTTCACAATCCAGCTTTAGACAGAAATGTACATTTTTAAGTATTCTGGCATCTTTCAGAATCTCATTTAATATAACATTTATTGAAAAATTCTTTTTGAGAGACATTTGAAAAGTTTATTTGAAAAAGTCACAACACCTCCTACAATAAAAGGACTATTTAGTTCAGTGGTTTTTCTCATGACCCATTAAGGGGACCATGATCTTCTATAAAGAATTTACTAATATTTGAAGAACTGTACCCTCCTCCTTGAAGGGCATAAAATTTCTTATTTACCTTGAGTTACTTATTTAATACTAAAATGTATAATGTTTTGATTAAGTTTCTTACAAAAAAAAATAATAATTGTCCCTGATAGAACAATAATCAAAGCATTTCATTACACATTTACAGAACATCTCCACGTTTGCTCGATACCTTTAACACCTGAAAGCAAACCATTCACATTTAAGATGTCTGGACCACAACCTCCAACCTCTCTTTAAGGAAAAAAAAAAATCAATACATGACTCTGATTTACCCTGCATGAGCAAGATTAAATTATAGCAGTGCAGTTTAAAGATAATAAACATTGCATTAAATACATGATTGGAATTTCATCAATTACTGTGAATAAAAAATTTTCTTCTCCAATAACAGTCAAAAATTATTTGCCATGTACAAGTTCAGTGGATGTTGTGTTGGGTAGCACTAACAGTTAATGTGGTTGATGTCTGCTATGGCATAGTGTCATGTTTCATTAATAAGAAAAAAAACCATTTGCAGGTCACCAATTTTTTAAATTTACTTTCTAACCACAGGGAAAAAATATGTTAATCATTACTTACATCATGATGAGCGTTTTGACAACTAACTTTTGATGTAGCACATCAGTAAGTTTTAACACTGCTTGAGGGAAAATTAAAAAAAAATAATACCTATAGGAACTCCACACTATTCTTAGTAGTGTAAGAGTGAAGAAAAATAATCATGCTTTCCTCAACATGACAGTCAATAGAGCTTCCAATTTTAGGAAAACACACTCAGGATAGCCAGAGAACACAGTCTGTACTTTATTCAAAATCCCATTCTTCACTCACAGCTGCCAAGAGGCAGAGCAATGAGCAGCCACAGAAGTCCCATATTCTGTGATCACTGCACAGTCTCACTGGGACCCTCCAGCTCTGCAGGCATCTCTCTAAAAGCAGACACATTACACGGTGGCACATTCCAGATGGATTCAATGTCAGCCAGAGAACTAAATTCATTCATTTCTCCAAGAATTCCTTAGAAAATGTTTGCAGCACAGTAGTCCTGTTCACCAGGATGGAGCAACTGTTTCCTCAGGTAACAGGGCAGAATTACAGGATATCACATAGCAATCTTTCAGTAACCACCAGAAAACCCTACCACAGCAGAAATCTTAAGGGATGGAAATAATTCTCAGGTTTTAACAAGCACACTGACTGTTGCCAAAGGTTAGCAAAGAATCTTAGATATTTGTACCTTGTTAAGTTCTTCAATTCTCCTAATGAGATATGGATTGCTGGAAGAATTTTCAAAATAAACATAATCTGCAAGGAAAAAAGGGAAAGTCACTGAAATACAAAAAATTACGTAAAGACATATCATCATCATTAGTGCAAAAATTTTCTTCTGAACCTAGAAGTTTTCAAAGGGCTGAGATTTCTTCATAAATGTTGGGACACTGATGTATTTCTATGCTGAGATTTAATATCACTTGCTCCTACATTCTGGTTATAGCTGCACTACACCTGCTTTAACAACCATGCTGGAAAAAAGTTAAATGCTTTGTGTTGAAGCTTACACTGTAATCCAGTAATCCACACATTTCATAAATCTTGATAGAGAAGGAGCAACTTCTCAAAATCCATTAGGGAAGATTTAAGAACTGAGCACTTTAGTGGGTTTCTATAGTGTGGGGATAAACATTTCTGTAAGAGATGACACATCCTATTTATTATCAGGTGCTGTGGCAGTACAGTTGTCCCAATGAGTAATGTATGTTTTATGATAACTTCTTGTTATCTCTGTCCAGTAAGATGCAAACTATATTAAACAAGAATTGTCATGAGATCAGCAAGGACCTTGCAGGACACAGTCTCTTCCAGCATCATTAATATAAAAATATTATCATAGAGTGTATGGAAGCTTACTCATATCCTGAAAACTGCTCCCATGTAACATCCAAAGAACTGACATGCAGTGCATTTTCTTTAACAGTTTTCTGAAAACTTCTTTTTGTCCAATGAAAAGGTACCCATCAATACCAACCACACTTTAAATTTGATACTGGACTTCTGCACCATGCACCTTGTAAACTTTATTCTTAAAAAGTGGATGAGAAATTATAACAAAGTACAAAAGTCTTCTGCAACACTGACACTACAATACAACGATAAGGAACTTCAGGTAGTTCTAATCAAAGAATATGATCTCTGGAAAGTGTTCACGATTGCTTATAAAGACTACAACGAAAAAAGGGAATTGGTGACCTAAGAGGTAACCGTACCCATTACCTGCTCAGAGAAGGATTACTTCCACGACTAAAGGCTGATGGGACTACAATCTAAATGCCCCAGTGAGGGAGCACGCACATGGAACGTTTGTGGCTCTGCCAGTGTATCTCAAAACATTAGCAGAAAGGGATTCAAACTGTTATCACCTCTCATTTCCACGCATCTTCCCTGTCAGCTCTGGCTGCTGAGCGAGCAGGAGGACAGAGCGATTTTTGAGCACCCAGTGCTGCACACCTAACTCGAACGGTGCACCTGAGACACAGCACTGGGCACACTGCCACGTTCGTTCCCTCCGCGAGGGCGAAAGTTATCCGTGTCATCTTCCACAGGCCGGGGGTGGGAAGACAAACGTTTGCCGGGTTTTCACCGTCTAAATGCACTTTCCCCCCGCCCTTCGCCAAGCAGTCACGTATCAGGGCGCTCCTCAGGGGTCACGGCGGTAAGCAAGGGAAGCTGACAGAAATCCCCCGGCTGCACAGCCGGATTAATTATTTATCCCCGGCAGACCGGGGAAGGCGCGGAGAAACTGCCGTGAGGGCGAGGGAGGGCGCGGGGCCGGCGCGGCGGGAGCGCCCCCGGGATGGGCAGGGGCTGCCCGTGCGCTCCGC
>VXBS01005890.1:44187-62459 GCA_013400255.1 Sitta europaea
CGCGGGGCCGCGCCCGCAGCGCGCCACGTTCGGCGCCTTCCCGCCGCTTTGTCCCGCTCCTCTCCGGCCCTCCCCGGCCTTGGGCATTTTTTGGTGTTTGCCTCTTCCCCCGAGCGGCCGAGGGATCTCTCCCCATTGGCAACTCCGAGCAGTAACCCAGGGAAAGTTTGTTTCCTGCGCAGCACCTGTTGGCGATGGGTTCGGCCGGCCCTTTGTTCGCCTCCGGAGCCCGGCCCGGGCACGGTGCGCTCTGAGCGCTCCGCAGGAGGCAGCCTGCTCGCAACAGCAGCAGAAAACATCTACGACGGAATAAAGATAAATCTAGCTGCTCGTCTCGGAGGCAGGAAGCGTCGAAAAAGATGCTTTCACATCATCCGATGACAGAGATGCTTCAAAAACATCAATACTGATGTAACATGAAGCCATTTCCCCCTCTTTTTACAAAGTTCACACCATAAGAAACAATCCACGCACTTTACAAACAAATTGATCCTACTGTGGCATGCTTCCTTGGAAGAGAAATTCTTGTTATCCTCCTGTGACAAAGGGGATGATTTATTATTTGTTTAATGTCTTCGATATTCACGAGTGAAGCTTGAGCATTACCAAGCTAAAATTTCACTTCATCCTGAGCTGCAGGAAAATGTGTTGATTAGAAGGAGGGATGATCTTCCCTGGTGTTTCAAACTATTATATCCTGTCTTTCTCCTCTAAGCAAATCTGTGACTATTAAGTTTTATCAACTTCTAGGACACTTTTAATCTCTCAATTTTTGTGTCAAAATGGCAACTGAGGAGCAAATTTCTGAAACACATGTGACAGGGCATATGACACACTGATTTATTCTACCCTTAAAAACAGCAGCACTGAAAAGGAAAAAGAGGAATTTTCCTCTGTTGAACATCTGTGGGAGCTGAAAACAAAGTCAGCAGAAACTCTTTGGGAAGTATCAACTCTGTCCAGCTGGGCATTTCCAGAGACACAATAACACGACCTTAGCAGAGAGCTGAGGTGTTATTTTTACTCTCCCGGTTTACTGCTTGGGTAAATGAAACGGGTTAAACTTTCGAGGCAAGAGAACAGTTAATTTAAATAGCTGGTTTGTCACAGCCATTACCATGCAAACAAGATGCCTCCAAGCTCTTTTCCCTGTTTTAAGTCTGCACTGGGACATTAGGGGGATTCCCCACACTTACAATGTTCCCTCATCCAGCAAGGAGCAATTTGGACAGAAAGAGTGTTGCTTCCATCAGCTGAAGGCGAGCCCTGTGGCAGAGGAAGGCTTCTCCTGAAGATGCAGAAGGTGAGAGAGCAGCCCAGGGAAGCCCGTGCTCGCAGCCTGTCCTTGCAGGCAGACAGCCTGGAGGGAGTAAGAAAAGCACCCTGACAGCTGCAGGCTGAGGCCACATCTCATCACAGACAGAGAGCCACTAACACAGCTCAGCTCTGACCCCCTGGCCCTGTGTCCACAGCAGCACAGCCCGAGGGCACACATGGCCACAGCTCGCGGCACTGGCCACAGCCAGCTGGTGCACACACAGTTGCAGCACTGGCAGTACATTTTACTTTGGTCTAACATATACAAAAGCCTGGATACAGTTTATTTTCAGTGCTCTCTCAGTTTACAGAATGGGAAAAATTTAAGTTACATAAACAGCTTCATTTTTCTAGATTAAATAGAACAGAAAACTTTAGTTTCAACTCTAAGGCTGTTAAGAAGGAAAAAAACCCAAAACAGGTAAGAGCCTTGTCTTAACCTAGTATATGAACTGTACTTAGCTATAGACTGAGATTACTGGTGCTGTTTAAAAGAAACCACATTTCTGTGGCAACTTAATTTAAGATGCAAGACATTATTCCTGTTAGAGACACAGGTTACCTGTGAGCTTCATTTTACAATTTTCGTTGTTGTGCCCATCATTCCTCCTCCTGTTCCTCTCCAAAGTAAAGCCAAGAAGAAAAGAATGGAGTGTTAAAAGGCTCATTTCAAAGCACAGACTCGTTCCATGGTCCAGGCTGGCCAACTGCCCCCGTGGTGAGCTGGGTCAGCAGTGCTCAAAGAGAAGGACACCAGGCACTGAGAGAAGAGGTATTCCCAACACAGTGTCTACTGAGTTACCCAGGCTGCACCCTCTTTTGTGGCTTTTTCACTTTAGCTCATCAGGTGCACCTAAATCCTGTCTATTCCATACCTATAAGGTTGACTGGAGCTACACAATTATTTTAAAGTATTTAAAAGAACACTATTATGAAAGGGTTTTTTCCATTAGAGATAGTACAAAATGTTTCACCTTTTCCTCATAGGCAATTTAAGGCTTCTTTCTTACATGTGGAATTACATGGACAAAAGTAATGGGAATCTGCTATCAGAGAATTTTATTCCTAAATTTTCATTTTTCAAATTGAAATTTCTCATTTTCCACTGTTGCAGAGCCTAGATGAATGTTTTAAGAAGTTCTGACAATTTTATCATTCCATTAAGTCATAGGGTAAGAGAACTTCCCTTGTAGCCATCATACAACATCCTGTTTTCTGTCCATAGAATTTCATTTCAAAGTTGCCCGATTCCAAAAGTTCCTTAATTACAAAAAGCTTGAATCTAAATTACACCAACCTCACCATCAAAACACATCCAACCCAAAAGCTTCCTCCCAAAAGATACCAGAACTGAAGACAAATCTTCCTAAATTACTTCATTGTTAATGATTATACTGACAGCCAAGAGGACTAAAGTAAAATATATTGATAGAGGTGTGTATTTCAGATTGAAATACTTCAGGATCTTACAGGCAGGAACATCTTTTTGTGGAATCAACAAAAACATTGAAGAAGGAGTTGTCTTCATAAAAAATGTTCATCTTCCTGTAGAGCTTTCCCAGGGACTCACCCTTGTGCTGATGCAATGGAAAGGAAAAGCCTTTCCCATCCTTGGCCCACGCCTAGGGGACCCAAGAGGGTTTTTGGGGTTTTTTTGCACAGGTAATTTTGAAGCACAGGGAACATTCAGCTGTTCAAGGTTATGAGTTTACCCCAAGGAAATCCAGCTCCCTTGCTAGTAAAACTTTCCTACAACAAATAAACTGGCCACATGCACATAACCCATGCAAAGAGTTAAACAAATTACAAAGGACTTCACAAATGATCATTTCTTATCAGCTTCAGCTGCTACACTGAGGGTAAATCACCACCACCCAGGACTTGGGTAGTTTATGGACTTGTCCTGTAGCTCAAAAATAAAATGTAGTCTGTGCAAAGTCACTTTGCTCTCACGTGAACAAACATGCCAGCTAACACAGTCACACATTGATCAGACTTACAGGCAGCTAAAGGTACAGGCAATTTTTTTTTTTATGAACAGAAATATGCACCATAGCTTGCAAAACCTCATTAATGAATTTATAGCAGAGACAGAATTCATAGTGGTGTCACTAAATTAGTCACAAAACAAAAATATTTTCCATATCGATATTCATGATTATAAAAAAAGTTATATAACAACCATTTTGCAACAAACATTATATAAGGGGTTGTTCTTTTTGTTTACTGAAATACAAAATTCAGTGTTTATTATCACAAGCAATAGGAACATTTAGCTGCCTCTACAAAATAGAAACTAGGTGCAATCTGTAAGAGATGTTTTCACACCAGCTTCTATATAAATCAGAAAAAACCCCAAACCTCTCACAAGAGAAAATCATCTGCTCTTGGCATCAGAAATAACAGCTTTTTCATTGACTCTGAGTCAGATCTCTCAAGAGACTCTTAGTTAAATTTGTCACTATTTTCATTAAATGATTTAAACAATAGCTTAAAGCTAATTGCTGAATTACTAGTAGTCTGCAGATTTAGATGTTGAATCCAAACCTTAAAGTCGTAAGAATTTCACTAAATCATTGTGCAGATAAAAACGGTGCTTATGGCTGGCAAGAAGTTGTTAATTGAGAGGGTAGTTAAACCAGATCTTGGGTAATGGTGTTTCAATAAGTCTCCTAGTGTTACATAGATTGCTGCTATAACCTACCAAATGGCACTTCTTTGACACCACACATAATTTCATTTCCTGTAAATCATACAATTGTTTCAAGGTGTTCTCTTTTTTTTGTTTGTTTGGTTTTCTTTTTGGGGGATTTTGTGAAAAATTAATCAGATCTAGACTTACATGTACCTGTCTTCTTGTTATGACTGAATTTGCTTTAATGAAAACCAGTCCACAGCTATGGAAAAATTACTTCAGGCTTGAGGAAGGGATGGTAAATTAGGGTCTATTGTTAATCTTTTACTAAAGGCTAGATGTATTTCTTCCACTCCAGAGGCATAACTTTCAGGTTTTGATAATAATCTCAGTAACAGAGTAAATATCTTATATTTCTAAACAGATTTAAAAAGAAAATCTACCAATCTAAAGCTTTTGTTAGAGCTACCAATTTGCTTTCCAGTCCATATCTTAATGGGAGAAAAAGCCTGCAGCTCTAGGATGCAGTTTTGTGCCCCATTCTGTTTGCCACTTTTAGATGACCCTTAGGTTTATGTCTAGTTTCTGTTCAAGTCCCTGCAAATTTTGTGGTTGTCTCCAGTGGAGTTAAAGCAATACCATTATATAGCTTTTTTATCTAATACCATTATATAGCTTTTTTATCTTTGACACAAGCAAGGTTGCAAATGAGAGCAGTTGGAAGCACATTGGAGCATTGCACACATCTGCAGCACTCTGAAATGAAGCCATTTTGGACCTCAACACAATACTGGATAGATATTAAACACTCCACAGCAAATTTACTCTTTATCTCTCCCTTTCTTTCAACTGATCTATTTTCCGTGCTTAACACCTGCTAAAAAGCTGTGAAAGGTGCTTAATGACACCTATTTAAGTAGAGTACAGTACATTCATCTGAGCAGAATTAATCTAAGTCAAGGACTCAGCATCTGTTCGGTTCAGTTTTTCTGGAGCCTGAATGATCTCAGGCAAGCAACACCGGAGTGTGCCTTACTGAATGTACCTCAGTGCCTTCCTGTGTCTCTAAAGACTGCCTGGTGTTTTCATTACAGATGCATTTGACCTGAAACTTTCAGGTACCCGTTCTACCTCTACTTTTGAAAATCAGAACAATTTCCTTATGCAGGTCTCCAGCTCAGTGCAGTGAGAAGACAATCACTCATTGTTCTGTTGGTAGGAGGAACTTCACTTGTGAATTCGGACTGGGTGACTCTCAGGGACACACTTATCACACACCTTCCTCTTAAATCAAGGGCATCCTGGCTGCTTACACACAGTGAATCTAACTTTGTGCTCAAGTGACCTTTATTTCTAACAGGTGGTATGACACAGGAGGGCAGCTTCCTGCATGATGAGCCTGGATGACTTCAAAAACCACTCTGGGGAACAGTGACACAGAGCAGCAGCACCCAGCAACACGGCAGTACTGCTGGTATTTCAAAAAGTATTGGCATTACAGTTAAGTCTTTTACCTAGAGACAAACAAATACCTGTCTCAAGCCAGTGAAGTTCAGGGAGTATTTTCTCAGGATGAGTGGAAAGAACAAGGAACATACCTCTAGATGGGTAGATTATTGCAGGTAGCTGAACTACACCAGACAATAGGTGGCAACAAAGGAAATACTGCAAGAACTAGAGGATCCCTAGTTGCAAAGTTGGCATGGTTTTCATTGTTGTTTGGAATTATTTTGTTTGTTTTAAATCAGCTATGTTTTGCTTGGTAAGAAGAAACAAACAGCTTGAAAACCCCCTTCCCCACAGTACACAATGGGCTGATGGAGAACACTAGGGCACTCAGAATACTCTGAGTATTCCCCTAATACAGCTAGAGACCAGGAGATTTTACTTACTTCTATAGCAACGAGCCTAACTGATATGTCCTGCAAATAAGTGATTTAATAATGGCTGTGTAAGACAAATTTGAGTGTTTGTACCAAATAGGCACAAACAAAACAAAAAACAAACCCTGAACATATTACCTGCTTCTGAAATATCCATATTCAGTAAAAATCCCCCTACTCTTGCAACTCTCTTTTTTGTCAGAAAGGCAAATGCCAGCTCTACTATCTGAAGAGCAGCCATTTCCATGCTCAGTCTGACAAGTTGTACTTTCTCTCTGGCAGACGGAAGACTTTTGACTCTACAGTCCTTACACCCATTTATCAGATGAGCCTTTCACTATTTTTTAACCTCTGCCACTAAGCCCTTTTGCAGCTACAGCTAGGAATGAAAATCTTTAAAATCTGGATACCCAAGATTAACAATCTGAAAGTACCCGAGTTTTAATATTCTACAATGTTTTCTAGAATACGAAAGAATGTTTTACACCCTTGCAAGCAATTTTGTTTTACCATTCATACTTCAATATGAACAAAACCCAGGGTCTATCAGCTCTCTTCTCCTTATGAAGCTCCTTTGGGATGCAAGGGTACAGTACACACCTGAGACTAACAAACACAGAGAGCCAAAAGTTAATGTTTTCATTCCCCTATCTTCCTCAAAGCTATCCAACCAACCACTCTGATATAGGGAATTAGTAATAGGGAGAACTGCTAGAGGAAAACACGAATTCCTGCTCTTCAAGATGAATATGACTAAAGAAGCATCTATATATTATGCTCTTTGAAAAAAATTAGAATACTTCACCCAGTGGTTCTGCCATACAACTCTGAAAATATTTCAGGGTCCATCCTGCAAGTTCTGCTTTGGGACAAAAAATTCCTAAAGAGAGATATGTGATAGCAAGAATAAATCATGGACTCCCATGCATACAGCATGGGAATTGTTTTCCTTGTTTTCCTTTCTTCTAAACAGAAGGATTATCTATACTGAAATAACCCCTTTTTACACTGTTACAGCTACTTCCCCTTTAGGGATCTGTAAAAGTTGTTGAACTAATGAATATGTGCAGCAATAACAAAAACAAAACCATCAGAACCTCTGAAATACCAGACAACCAACCCACCCACCCCATCCAAAAAAAAAAAAAAACCCACAGCCTAAAAAACCCACCCCAAAATTAGTCAGGACTATTTTCACTGAAGCCAGTTCCTGAATTTCACCAGAATAACCCCAAGCAACCAAATCAAAGTGCAAACATATGGGTATGTGAAATCCCAGAAGATATCACAGAGAAAATAAACACAGCTCATACTGCTAAATCACAAACACACTGGGATGGAAGCAGCCTGTTCACGTGTGTTTCTCAGATCTGCTTTCAGGAGTTCTGGACTTCTTTCCAAGTGGATACTCCTATCCCTTTGAGGCCTGTCTGGGTCCATAAATAAACTGTGGTCAGCACCCAAGCCCACAAGAGCACAGTTCTAACAGATGCTGAATGCCATCTGCTTTCCTGGACATCAGCCAGGTGATACAGGACACACAATCCAGGCAGAAGGCTCTCCAGCTTTCCCATCCTGGAGAATCCTCACACAGGGAGTACTCACACTGTATAAGCTCTCCTAATAGTTATTCATTGCATCAGTTCCACAGGGACTGCTCCATTAAACCAGGTGAAAGCAGTACACTCTGACAGGGAGGAGAAAGGTGCAATAAAAATATCCCAGCCATAGTGACTGTCAAGCCTTTCAGGATATCACATTTTTAATGAATATTTTAAGAAGATTTCATGTTGTGATTGGAGTCCTCTTCAGCACTTGCCCAACATTTTGGGATGAGAAAGGTTATTTATGATCGTTTGCAGAATATCTTCCTCTGAACATGAGTCACTGCATGTTTTGCTGTGGTCGCTTTCTGTTTAGAAAAGAAAATAATTAATGACTGAATATAGCATAATGATCTGTTGTGGTGGGGGAAGCAGGAGAAGAACATGTCTGGGCAGGGGCATAGTATTGCCTGGTGTAGGAGGGAATCCATGGGCTTTACACTACTTAATCTGACATTTTACCTGAGCTCTGACCTTCCTCTTTAGCAAGCCTGATGTAAATCTATAAAGCACTGAGAATGTTAAGACTATGTTAGTTCTATCTTTGAAATTTGAGGAGGCACGCTGCTTAATACTAATCATGACTTAAAAAGGACCAGTCTTTTGGTAAAGCCTTTTACCCCTTTCCTCATACATCAAAATGTACAAATCAAAGTATCAACTTGTAGTTTAAGTCCCTCTTTTTCTTTATAGGACAAACTCTGCTGTTGAGTATCATTCTTATTCACCTACAGATTCTCTGATGGAAGCATCACAAGGACTGAAAGAAACATTTGCTGCTGTATTGGCTCTTAACAAATAGAAAAACTTTTCTGAATGGAGTGCACAGTTCAAGAACTTTGTGGGTCAGGGATGAGTCACTCCCTACGAACATTTGGAAACACTGTTACTCTTGCACCAAAATTATTTCCTCACCAGAGAGGACAAAATTAACTATAGTTCATGATCTTTCTGGAATTGTGTATTCACTTTCTGTTGGAGTCTGCTGTTCTAAATAGCAAAAGGCAATGCTGCTTTTTCAGACACACCAATCTTGCAATCCCCCACAAGTGCAAAATTTCAAGGCACAGAGAATCCATCATATCACCATTCCCAACTCTAACATTTTCTCCATCACTATTTCCATTACCTGCTCCAAGGTCTACAAGTCAGCAGTAAAAGCTCATGCTAGGCTGAAATTTGTCCTGTGAGGTTTAAGGAGCCCCAGAGCTACAGAATCACTTCCCTATTGTAGGAGACAGAGAGAATTGCTTTTACCTCAGCAAAATAATCTAAGAATCTAATGCCTGCACTTGTACCAAGCAATTTGTCCATGAGAAATAATTATTCTGTTACTCACAATATCTGTCTCTCAAGCTGGTTGACCTAAATGGTCACAATTTCTGCAACACAAATTCCTTTCAATGGAATTTAATTCATTAAATACACCAAATAGACAGACTATCATTATTAGCCATGCAACTATATTACTTATTACTTGCCTTCAGAGACTCAGAAATACTGATCCATTATTAACTCTGTCACACCTCTGTAAATTCAGAATAACTCTATGGGTATGGTTGAGTTAATCCACTAGAATCACACTCCTGGGGAAGGCAAAAGAACTTGGTTACATAATTACAAAATTCAGCAATAGGTTGAACTTTTAAGACCCAACCCCATGAAAGGAAGACTCTGCATCTCTCTTCTCCCTTGGTGTGGCACAGGAAACCATAAGCTCAGGTTGGGAACTGCTCTGCCTGGCCTCTCTGGCACACTGGGAGCAGGAATATGGGGATATTTCAGCATGCTCACCCCCCAAAGCCAGCGAGGAGGGCAGGGTTAGAAATCACAGCTCCACAGGCTTGGCTCCCTCTCAGCTTTCTAGGATTGCTCCTCAGGAAACAGCACAAGGGTGAGAGACAGCAAAAATCAGCTGTATGAGCAGACAGTCCAACTACACTTTTGACTGAGTATTTTTCATATTCTATGAAGCCACTGAAATGCTGAATTTGAGAGGTGAGAAGGTTGTAAGGAATATTTTCTGAGTAATCTCTGCAATTGATGAGACCCCAGGCTCTGGCACATCTTTAATTTCTGCTGGGACTCAGGTCCCAGTGCAAGTGCACACACCTTAGAAAGGGTGACCACAGCCATGCTGAGTGGGGAACTCCTCACCACCCTCTTTTCAGAAAAAGATGCTTGGTGCTAACACAAGAGAAGGAGAGAGGATGAGTGTATGACTTAATGAGAAGGACACTCAGAAATAGTTCCTGGTACAGCTCCTGGAAGACAAAAGCACAGGATTTCAGTCCAATGTTTTTATCCAGTGTTTTCAGTCATGTTTGTTTGTTTTGGTTTTTATACTTTTAGTTCTATTTTGTGTTTTGGTTTTTTAAAAAGCTTATTTTCTCTATTCTTCTCTTTTGAAGAAAAAAATATGAATTACAAAGTGAATTAAGAAGAAGACACAGAAAATCAGTGATATAAATTGGTGGACTAAAGACAGATCTCCAAATTAAAGATACAACTATAGGAGGAAAGCAGTCAAGCAAACTGCAGTGCAAACATGAGATGTCAGTTCCCAGTTTGAAGTCTGTTATGCAGCACAAATGTTTAAACAGATGAAATTTTTTTAAAAAAGAGAGAAAAGATAGTTACATTTAGATGTGCTGAGGGGAAAATGTATTAATGATTTGATAACAATAACCTTTAGAAAAATAAGAAAGCAACATTATATTAAGGCCATGTTTTGAAGTATTCAGCATAATACCACGATAGAACAAAACAAACAAACAAACAAACAAACAAACAAACAAATAAAAAACCAAGAAGTCCAAACCTCCAAACAGAAAGAAGTTCCTACAGCTGAATGCTGCTGTCTAAGGACAGAGACTTGCTGCTAAGGGGTTGGAGTCTTCTGAAACAAGGTTCTGTGCTGTTTGATATAATTTCCCACTTTTGAGAGTCAGGCCAATTCCATACTCATTGAAGTGCAACACAGAGCAGCATATCTCATCAAATCAAGCTAAGCTTTTCTAAAGAGATGCCTACAAATTTTTCCTTGCTATAAGATTACTGGTATCTCCTGCCTTGTTTGTACAATACTCAAATAAAAAACAAAATAAGAAAAAACACAAAACAAACTCACATGGATCAAAGGAAACCACAATTTAGAATCTGCAATGAGCAATCTATTATATTCTGGCTCCTGCAAAGGCACATCTATAAACCTACCTGAGCAGCTTAACATGCAAACCCCCAAATTTAACACAAATCTTTATCAGAATAAGTTTGCATGGCTCTGCAGACAATATTACCGATTTGTTTCCCAGCCATCATTTCCAGAAAAGAACTGTTGTGTCATCACTGTTGTGATGTTTAGTTTCCCCCCCTCTCTCCAGGCTAGAGTCAGCCCTAGCTGGATGGCAAGGATGTGCTGAAGTCCCTGCAGCCTCAGCAGCTCCGGTTCAGGGTTTCTCCCCACGGGAAGCAGGGGAATTAGGGGCTGACTAAATTGCTAATGCCGGCTGTCAGCTTTCCACCCCGCAGGCACCTGGGCAGCTGAGCAGAGGCAGTGGCCATCACAGCAGTGCAGGTGGCCCACTTGCCCTTCAGTCTCAGCCTGACCCGACTGGTCTGAGCACTGCAGAGTCCACCAGCAGCACTTCCCAACACACCATGTGGTGGTTCTTTTACAGCTGCAATTTCATTACAAATTTGGCATGATGCCACAGGCAAACTGCTCCTTCTCCAAACCCCACTCCCCTCTCCTCGAAGAGAGGGTGTGGAATTTACCTTCCCCTCCTGTAATTAGCAGGAAAAGAACAATTAGTCAACATATTGCATTTGTTTTTCCACAAAACGACTTTAGAATCTGTGACTTTAGTGACACTTGACTTAAAATGTGGGGGCAGGTCTTCATGTAGGTAGGATCTGCAGTTGCCAAAAGAGAAACAAAAGTGTGTTGAAATAAGTAAAAATACGTGTTAAAAAAAAGAAATCATGGAATCAGTACTTACACAAAATGAAGCTGCAGTAACTTATACCAGAGAACAACAGAGCATAAAAACTGTACACAAATGAATATTTTCACAGTGTGAAATAAATAAAAATATGTTCTTCTGCAGTTGCTTTAATCTTGAGGGACAGATTCTCAGATATTTCACTATCTCTTCTGTCTAAACGGTGCTCAATCCAGCAGATCATTCTGGTGGATTTTGTTGCAATGATTTGTACCTGATCCAGACCATCAGTGGTTACATCTTGAAGGCATAATTGAAAACCACCCTTATGAGGACACTATTCCTTCACAAAATGAAGGCAGAGAAAGGCAGACTCCTTCTGGCTGTGAGATGTTTCTAGCTGTGTACTGGAGATAATGGTCCAACTCGGGGACATAATTCAGTCTCTGGCATCATTTAGGGAATGATGCCGTGGTGTGAAGTTACTGCTCCTGGAAGCAGATCCTAACTTGCACAGTGACCTGGGGAGCATCTCTGTAATTTGTTCAGATGCTGACGGTGATGATGTCGGCACTGGGGAGCCCTGGCCGCAGTCCCCTGCCTGCAACCCAGTTTTGTAACCTATTTGCTGGAAGCCAGAGTGCTCTCCAGTACTCTGCAGGAAAGTTTCAGAAAGCAGCGAGGGATCTTTGGCTCACTTCTGCCCAGCCCGAGGAGCAAGCTGCCGTCCCACGTCCCTGCTGCGGGCTCAGGACACGGCAGCTTTGCCGAGCTGCCCCCAGCCCTGAGAGCAGCAAGGCTGGAACCCCTCGTGGCACTGCAGAGCCAGCTCTGCCCCTGTCCTGACAAAGGGGAACAGCCCTGCACTCCCTCTAATGCTCCAAGAGGCTCAGGAAAAACAGGGATTTTGTAAAGACATCGGATCTCATTTTCTCTAGGAATCAAAGGGTTTACACTAAGAGTTTATTAATTTTAAGTGGATGAGAATTTGACTGCAGATTTAGAATTTTAAGAACTTGAGTGGCCTCTTTGAGTTCTAAATAGTCATCCAAATATTTATCTAAGTTAGCAAGCGTGATCATTTTCACAAACTAGTACAGTCAACAGGAAGAGTTTCTGGGACCTCTGAAAGAACATGTATAATAAAAAAGCTGAATAATTCTTTTTAGAAATAAATGTCTCCATGTAAGGAGTAAAATCTTTTCTAAATGATGCAAGAGACTGGGTTATGTCCTGGAGTTGGAAGTTAAAGTGATCACACATTATCTCCATTACACAGCTAGAAATACTGAATTTTGTATGCCTCAGTATTAGGTAAGACCTAGTTCTGCATCACTTACTGTAGTTTGGTACAATCAAGTGGACAGTAGTTGACAATGTTGCATTTGTGAGGAGCAGAAGAAAAAAGTTTCCTTATTCATAATGAAAAAAACCCCAAACTGTTTTCAAAATGCTTTATTTAACTTTATTTCCTCTGAAGTTTAGAGCAGCATAATAGGAAGACATAGTTTCTAACTCTCCTTTCTTCCCCTAAAACTTTAGATACCTAAAATGAAGAAATACAGCATTTCTCACTAAGGAATAAAAGAAATTAAACCAGCATTTCCTGGTGAATAAATTTCACTTTAGAATATTTTTTTCCCAGATCCAGTAAAACCCTACTTGTGAGACACTAACTCACTGTGATTACATCTCACCTAATTAGACTCCAGGTTTATCACCTCCCTCAAATAAGCAGTCTGAGCACCGTGTGCTGTTTCCAATGGCTCTGCAGAAGTCTCCAGCAATGGGATTTCCTGTCCCAGCTGCCTGAATTCCCTTCCCAAAGGCCATGAGTGACTCAGCTTCCAAACTTCTGAGCCTGGGCTTCAGAGAGGCCGGACAGGTGCTGAGCTCAGTTCAGTCCCCCAGCTGCAGTGAAGAGCCCTGCCCACCACAGGGGCTGCCCCAGCACAGAGGCTCCTGCACTCCTGGAGCACCAGTGGAGAACAGGCTCAATCACAGCACCAAGGAATCACCTTGGGTTGAAAAGGCTTCTCAGGTGTTTGAGCCCAACCCTCATCCCAGCACTAAACCGTGTCCCCAAGTGCCACATCTGCACCTCTCTTCAATACCTCCATGGATGGTGACTCAACCACTTCCCTGGGCAGCCTTTCCAATACTTAGCATCCCTTCTGGTGAATAAATGTATCCAATATTCCAACCTAAACCTTCCCTGGTTTTAGGGGACAATGCTGGGGACAGTTTCTCTTGCCCTATAGGTAGTTATTAGGGAGAAAATAGAGGGCACCTCAAGTGGCATTAACTCCTGTGTGTTTAGGTAAGTGAACTGAATCACAGCCTTTGCTAAAGATACAATTGGAAAAAACACCCCAAACCACAAAAAACAAAGCACAACAGGAGCTCTTTATGTTAGCTAGCACAAAAAAAAAGGGGGGTAACATTTTGACAAAATAATGCTTATATAGATTTAGCTTGACCTATTCTTCCTATTCTGAGAGCACACTTAGGATTCACCCACACACAGGGCTTCTCCAAACCCTTTTATTTCTCTCCATCTTCTCTTCAGGTCGTTCCCCTTCTCCTCAGTAGGAATTTAGAAAAGAATCTCTCTGGTGTGAAAACACATCCCCATGTTGTACTCTCCTGTGAGGATATGCTCATCCCTTTGAATTATCCATTAGCAAGTCTCCTTCTAATCACCTTCCTCAGGCGAGAAATGTCCTCTCTGGGCTTTGTATCTGCCTGCCTGGAGTTCAGCTCTAACAAGCTGGTTTATTCTCCCAGTTAGTAACATCCCTGCCCAAAAGGGCTGCGTTTGAGTCAATGAGCATAGAAAGTGTAAGTCTTTGTAATTAGCCCAGAATCAGGGACAAGAAGTTTTGCTGGGAGTTCTTCAATATGGAGGTGAAGGAAAACAGAGAAGGCAGTTGTTTGTCACATTAAAAAACCTCACAGTCTGACCCACAAATACATCAAGTCTCCAGTATCAAGTCTTAATTGTTCACAGCCAAATTTCCCAACTCTTATCATGTTTCATGAAGTTAGTCTCATTATAAATGTCACCTACAGATTGTACTCTGTGCACATGTATATATATGTGAATACCCAGTTCCCTACTAAATGTCATTCATCCATTTTTAGAAACACTTATATTCAAAATTATTCAGATTTTTATAAGTGTCTCAGTGACAAGGGAACTTGTACTCTTATGTCAGGTGCCACTGACAATCCTGCATCTGTCATAAGACTGTTTGTTTGGTAATTATATGTGGCAATAGGCTCAGCTCCTGAAAGGTTTTCTACATAGCCTACAAACCAGACTGAAGCAGAGGAGCTTTGGTGCAGAGAAGTGAGATTAAAAAAAAAATAAATAAATAAAAAAACCATCTATTTGAAACCATTTTTCCCCAAGCCCTAAATGAAAGATACATGCAAACCATAGTCCATCTGTGCATGCAGAGCCTTTTGAAGCATTTCTTCTGTTCTTTACATATTGCCTTTCCAAATAATTAAGAGAGAGATGGCTAAATGTGGCAATATGTTTATTAGCAAAAAGATTGGGGTTTTCCCCCCACAATTTTACATCTTATATACTATGTACTCCTTAGCCAGGGAGATTTTTTATTCTGTGTTTACAAGTCTATCATCATGGCAACCTGCTCCACAACTAGAGTTCCTACATGTTGTAGTCATAAAAATAATCAAGACTCCTGACAAGACAGCCCACTAAAAGCCAATTTTGCTTGCATTGAAGTCAACAGCATTCAGTAGCTACCTCAGTAGGAGCAGAATCTCATCACAAGTTATGAAAAATGCCTGCCATCAAAATATACCACTTGGTTCACATACAAAATGCAAGTAAAGAATCTCTTCTCTAAAAGCAAGCTTAGAGCTGCACTCAAAACACAGAGCAATGCCCTCAGCATGGAGCCAGAAAGATTTAGAAGCTGTAGAAAATATTTCAAGTTCATTAAATACCCCTAGGATACAATAGCACAGTGCAAGCCATGAAAATAAATGTTGACACAAAGAAAGCTAGTTTTACATAATTACTATTAATTGTGAAGTTCCTCCTGGGCAGCAAAGGATAACAACTATAACACCAGGAAAATGTAATTGCTTTGATTCAGCATCCCAGCAGTATATCCAGAACCTAAAAACTCCAACCAAGAGCAAAAACCAAGAACAAACCAACACTACAACCATCTGAACACAACTGAAAGAGATCTTTATCATATTTTAGCTCATTAGCCTGCGAAGTCCTTCTAAAGTTTGCCTTTATGCCTTATACTTTTTAACATATAAGGTGAATACTCCTTACTAATTTCTATGTTGACCTCAATGAATTTATTTGCTCACCTGTTTGAGTTTTTTTTTACCAATTATGTACCATTTTTCAAATCAGGACAGATGGAACTTTCAAATACACTTTTTTTGTTACAGAATTGCCTTTAAAAAGATCTTTCTCTTAATATATTACTAAATGTTTTGCTCATAGTCACACGAAATCTTCAATGTTTCGGCTCTCTATTTCTTCAAATTTCTTGAGATATTCAGTCACAAAATTCCACACCACCACCAGGAAAAATAGTTCACAATCAGTGAAGTCTCCTTAAAAACTAGGTAGCACTAGTACAACAACAAATCTGCTATTTCACAACTCCAATGGGGCAACCAATCTCAAAAGTCAAGAAAATGGAACTCAATTTTTTTTAACTCAAAACCTGCAAATTCTGCCTAAAATCTGAGGTATTGTTCCTGGTAAATTGCTGCTCCTGCTGTAAATTTAGATGCACTTTACAGTTGTTGACACCAGCTCACTGGGAGTCTCCTGGAGAAACTGAGAATCTCCTGAGAAACTGGAAATCTCCTCCCCAGTAAAGCCTTGACACCATTCCTCACAGCATTCTCCTGGAGAAACTGATTGCTCCTGGCTTGGAAAACTGGCTGGATGGCCAGACCAGGGAGTGGTGGTGAATGCAGTTACATCCAATTGGCAGCTTCTCAAGTCAGCAGTTATAACTAAAATAACTAGAGTTGAACATGTCACACCACAGAAGGAACAAAAAACATCACTGTTTCCAGGTTAGCTTTGCTTATATTGAATATTTGACGGTGTAATTCTGAGGCAGGAAATAATTATATTCTATATTTAAAAGAAACTGAAAATCAGAAATAGGAATAGGCATTAATCAACTCACAATGCCTCATCAAGCAATGCATTTTAAAGATAAAGTCTTGTCAGGCCAGCACTTCACCTGTTCCACCAGACAGCTTCTTAGCACACAAAACTTTGTTCCTCTTGAAATAATTTCTAAAACATACACTCTAACCAATATTTCAATACAGTTAGTAAATGTGTGTCTTCAAGCTGTGTTATTTGTACTCTGCTCTCTCCCTCTGCAAGCTCCCTGTGAGAGATGGTTAGAACATATGGAGCAGGAAGCCTGACAAATTGCAAAGTCAAAAGCACCTGGGTAACTCATTAGCACCGTCAGAGTTCTAGTCAGGTTTTGCTATTTAATTTTTAAGCAGATTTTCTAGTGATTGCTGCTGAAAGAATGAAATAGAGAAGGTAAACATCAAAGTAGGGCGAAGTTTAGTGTTCGCTGCCTATAAAATTAACAAAGAGGAAAATACATTAATTGTACCAGGGAAGCGGGTGAGTCACCGTCCCTGCAGGTATTTAAAATACGTGTAGATGTGATGCTTGGGGCCGGGGCTCAGCGGTGAACTCGCAGCGCGGGGTTAACGCTTGGACTCGATGATCCTAAAGACCTTTTCCATGGGAAATGCTTCGATGGTTCTACGAACGCAGCTGCTGGGAGGAAAAAAAACCTTTCCAGCTGTATGAAAACCGACATCAGCATGACTAAGCAGACCTCCCGAACGACCTTAGGGTGCCAGAGCAGGCTGGCATGTGTCCTCGCCGGCGGCTCGGAGCTCGGCGGGGCAGCAGGCAGGGAAGGGCGAGGGACCGCACCCTCTCGTGGCGGCACCGGAACAGCGCCGCAGCCGCGGGACCCTCCCGCGGGGACACCGACCCCGACCGCAGCCTCCACACGCGTGCTTCAGATGACAAACAGGCTTCAAAATAGTAGCGCTTAACAACGTGCTCGTTTTTTATAAAAAAAAACACATTTTTTACTACACAATTAGACGACTATTCATTTATTTTGATATGCCTAAATGTGTCTTAGAAATCTCAGCTGATAAAGTAACATGGCAGCTACAACAACCTATAAAGCGCATACATCTAGAGCGACAAAGAACGGTGATGGGGAAACACTGTTTAACCCGGATTGTCACCTGAGTGACAAGTCTTTGGCACTGGTCTGGGAAAGACATACTGACCTGGCCTTTCTCCTGATAACTTGGAAAGGGAGAGCTGTGTCTTGCCCGTTTTTAGCCCAAGATATTCCAGATGTTATTGAGCCTAGAAAATACCTCAGTTTGGAGAACTGTCATATTGTGGTATAAAATGAATTTTAAAAACGTCAGTAGCGGAAATTAACTCCCTGTACTTGATGCAGCCAAATGAAATCAAAGCTTTAGAGTGCAGACAGGGTCGTAGCATCTAATAATTGCTTTAATCTTGAGAGCAGGTGCAGGACACGGGAACACAAGAAGCTGCAGGAGCAGAGACCTGAGACCATGACGGGCAGAAGCAGGGAAGCAGACTATTGCACCTCGCTCTTCCTGGCGTCCATGCGCTGTCTGAGGAGGGAAAGCGAGGAGTCTCCCTGTCCAGATGCGCACGGCGGAGGGCCGGGCCGGGTGGGCTGTGACAAGAACCCTGCGTGTCGCAGGGAGCCCTGCGCTGCCCTCGCCGGGCACCGGCACCGCCGCGCCGGCGGGCAATCCAGCGAGCCGGGGAAGGCAGGCT
>VXBS01005890.1:62506-77402 GCA_013400255.1 Sitta europaea
CAGAGCCGGAGCCGGGGCAGCCGCTGCCGCCCGCGCTGCCCCCCGCCTCGCCCGCCGTTCCCCTCCTCCGTCCCGCCCAAGCCATGAACTTTGGCCGCGGTCCCTCGGTGGTGTTGAACGTCGGGGGCACCCGGTACTCCTTCTCCCGGGAGGTGCTGAAGGATTTCCCGCTGCGCCGGGTGAGCCGCCTGCACGGCTGCCTCTCGGAGCAGGACGTTCTGGAGGTGTGCGACGACTACGACCGGGAGCGGAACGAGTACTTCTTCGACAGGCACTCGGAGGCCTTCGGCTTCATCATGCTGTACGTCCGGCACGGCCACCTGCGCTTCGTGCCGCACATGTGCGAGCTCTCCTTCTACAACGAGATGATCTACTGGGGGCTGGAGGGCTCCCACCTCGACTACTGCTGCCAGCGCCGCCTCGACGACCGCATGTCCGAGACGTGCACCTACTACGCGGCGGAGGAGCCGAGCGGCGGCCCCGAGGGCAAGGGCCGGCGGCCGCCGGGAGCCGAGGGCAGGAAGTGGCTCGAGAGGATGAGGAGGACTTTTGAGGAGCCCACGTCTTCCGTGGCCGCCCAGGTCCTGGCCACCGTCTCCATCCTCTTCGTCATTGTGTCCATGGTGGTGCTGTGCGCCAGCACCCTGCCCGAGTGGCGGGCGCCGGAGAATCGCAGCGTGGAGGAGCAGAGCAGGTACACAGCAGAGTCAGTGAGGGAGCCCTCAGGGTAGGAGGATCCTTTATTTTCCCGCTGTCCGGTCCCCGTGTGTCCCGTCCAGTGTGTCCTTCCTGCCCCTTGTCGTGACGGTCNGCCGGCGGGGTAGGGCTGCTGCTCGCAGGGAGGGTCCCTCAGCCGGGGGGCTCCGGGAGCGCTTATCGCCCCCTTTGAGGAGACACGGGACCCACAGGGAACTTCAGACACTCCGAAAATCAAATTTATGCCTTATGATTGTGGGGAAATAAAAAAGAATAACCCCCCAAAAGACTGCCATTCCTTTGTCTTTTCCTTTGGGAAAAGAAAAATCCTGTAAGTACTCTGCATGTATTCGTACAGGTCCTTCTGCTGGAGCACATGCAGTGCCTTTTACGATTCTGCTCCGGTAAAATCCTGTATGTAGAAAAAGCCTTACCCGCCCTTCCTCCCTTTACATCTCACATTCTCTGTGTGGGGAACAGAGGAGATGATCAAACTGCACATTGAGCTCTTACAAATGCATAATTCAAGCACCCCAGTGTATAAATGTAACAGATGTTTACATTTCCTTTAAGAATAATAAATATTATAAAACAGTTGCAAGAATCAGGGCATGGGCCTTACTAGTAAGAACAAACCCTTTTCCATCTTCTTGTGACCTCAGATTAGGGTTACAGTGATGCAACTCTCGCACTCACTCGTCTGTTCCCTCTTTCTCTCCTTCCTCTTCCCTGTTCCCTAGAGAACAAAATTGAGACCAGTCTGGTAGAATTTCTCCCATAAATAAGACTGACATATAAAGAAAGAAGTAAACATTTCTGGTATTTGCTAGCTTCTCCCCTTTTAAAATACAGACAGGATATTCAACAAAAAGTTTTCAGCTTCTGCTCTTCTAAAAGGGCACTACAGTGAAATTGCAGCCTTGTCATTATGAAATCATCATCTTTTACCATAGAGTTAATTGGAATGTGATATATTATATCTTAGTAGCCAGATTAATTCCTTGGAAAGTATTTTCATAGTTTCCATTAGCTTAATGGAAAACTGCACCTGTATTTCTCATTGTAGTTGAGCCAAAGAATTAATTGTATGAACAAAAAGAAAGCAGATGCAGTGTGAGAAGCTGTTGATTCCTGCTTAGATTCAGATATGTCAAAAGAAGGTCCTAAATGTTCTTCCAGTTTAAAAAGCCTTACTTAAGCTTAGCGAGGTTATTTCAGGAGTCCTGCTGTGGTGACCTCTTTGTACAGCAGCAAATTGCTGAGATACTCCCAGGAGGCATGGGAAAAGAGATGCAGCATGAATAGCATTCACCACATCGGTCATGTCTGTTCACATCTTCATGATGTGGGAATCAACCACAAGTTCTCTCTAACAGAAAGACTTCAGCTTGCAGAGGAACATGGCACAGGATGTGTAATTTTTCTTTCATTGTGCCTTTGTCTTCAAGATTCTAATTTTACTCTTCTGAACGACTGCATATTGTGTACCGAGTGTCAGAAGGATGAGGTCCTAAGCACTTGTGAGGTGCAGTATAGCCAAAGACTTCCCAGGGCAGTGAAGGGTCCTTGTAGAACCAGAAGGATGACCACCAATGCTGGGGTGAATTTCTTCTGTACCAGCTGTTAAATGTTGTTATTGCAACAGAAATATGGAAAAGTTTCTACCAGCTTAAAAGTTTCTAGGAATGTCCCCGAAGTCTGCTGTGTCATGACCCCAGTACAGAGAGGGTCACCCACCCCTGCACCTGAGTGCTCAGGGGCCAATCCCAGGCTGATGGCAAACATGGAAAACACACAATGCCTCTCTGTCCACAGGTGACCACCAAGGTGCAGCCACTCCTCTCTTTTGCACATGCTGCATCATTGCTAAAAAGTCAGTTAGAGCTGAAAAAGAGCATGTTAGCTACAATTTCAGTGAGCTGTCCAGTGTGGTTATCACTGCTTATATGGGCCATAGGATTGGACCTAACGTGCCCGGGTGTCACCTGACTTTATTTGCTTTTATATGTTTATGATTACTTTGTAGTTATTTCATTTAAAAATAGTTGGTTTATGAAACTTAAGTAGCTAAATGGCTTATTTGAAAGCCTGACCATAGAAATCCCGTGGAAGTTTCTGGGATTGAATACTCTGGCAATACACTCCCCTCTGAGGTGAGAAGGTTTTTAAAAATCTGTTCATTTGTTTCTGACACATTTAAAAGTTTGAAATCGGATTCTGTCTCTCGTTTATTAAACATGTTCCTCATCAAAATAAAGAAATTCTATCTAACATAGTAATACAAAAATATAATATTTTTTCCCAAAAGAAATTGTTACTTTAATGCTGTACACTGGTGAGTTTTGACTCACATGGCACTGTAATTACTACTATGAAGATTGTATGTTATTCCAAAAATGTATTTTGAGAAGTTTTAGGAGTGAAAATGGAATGGGCTAATCTAGAAATCCTTAGGCTGGAGATTTGGATGTAGTTGGTTGTTCAGCTCAGCACAAGCCACGGAGGTGAGGTGAGAACACCTCAGGAAACCCAGCAACTCTGGTATTTTCAGTTTGTCAGAATAAGCTCCCCTGCCCTTGCCTCAGTGTGTCATGTCATAAAGGTGCCAAGTGGATAATTTCTGTGTCTGACTCCCATGGTAACCATTCCCAGAACTGCTTTGGACAGCTGTAGTGGAAGCAGTTGACCAGCAGCGTGTCTCCAGCCTACCTGGACATTATCTCAGCAAGTGAGGGGGTCGCTCATTCTGGCATTTGCAAAATCAGCCTCTCTAATGAGGTTTGCAGTGAGGGCTGCTGGGGCTGCCAGCTAACACCAGCTGTATTTGTTTTCCTTGTATGAACACCCCTTCAGCAGAAGAGGGATTAAATCTACCAAACTTCTTTGACAAACCATTACATTGTTGTGTCTTTTCATGGTGACCATGCTCTCACAGGATGAACAGCCTGTGGCTATTTCTGATCCTTTGGGATAACACACTTTAGAAAGCAACAGAGAACTCCAGAAGTAAGCTTTATTTAAGGAGAGAAGGATGGGAAATCTGACTCAGAAATCCACTGATACTACAGACACTGAAATACAATTCCCTGATTGCAGAGGAATTGCCTTTCCCAGGCCTGTTCTCAGGAACAGGAATGAGTTATTAAATTTATTTAATTCTAAGATTTTTGCTCCGTTCCCTGCCTTGGCAAGTTCCACTTACCAGATCTAAAGCTTTGCATTAGATTTGCCGAGTTTAGGAGCAGACAGCAGGAATGCCTTCTGTTGCTTCTGGCAATTTCAAGTGATCTTTGCTGTCCTCTGAACTGTGCCAGCAGATGCATACTGTGAGTCTGCTCGGGGACCTGTCCTTACACTGATTGGGAGCATGAGCTTCTCAAGCCTGTAATAGGAAATCATTTGAAGCTGCTTGACTTACTGCCAGCACAGTTCTATTTACCTGCCTTAAAACTGTTTTTCTAATGCTGAATACGAGTAGCTTGTTAGCACCAAAAATAGATGGTTGTCCCCTTTCCATTTAATAATCATGACTTAGTTTATACTGAAATAATCACTGACTTACCAAGCCTACGTGATTGCTGTGTTCTTAAGAAAAACCAAATAAACACAATAGTTCCTCCAAACAGCATCTCTCATCAAGAGGCAGTGGGCTTTTTTTAATCTCTGCAAAATATCAGCCTAAATTTTTTAATTTGAATTTTAGACATACAAAAAATATTATTCCTTTATAGTGGTGGAATTTCAGAGCACATGAATGTTCATATTCAACATCTTTTCAAAAAACAGTCAGAACTCTTTTCCTGGACAAGATCTAACTTGTATACTGTATTTTTGCTAGGTTAAAGCAGTGGGCTGAATGTAAAGAATAGAATCAAAGACCTAGGTTAAAAACATAGATGTGGATTCTTCTATTGAATTTAGCAGTTCTCTGAAAAATAGAGGAGACACAAAGAACAGAGTATATCACTGCCTGGGCACACTAGGACTAGGTGCCAGCTCAACATGCATGGAAAAGATCTGAGGCTCTCAGGGCTCAAGGTGTTTGTATCCAGGTCTGCCCTTTGAGCTGGGAGAGGGATTTGCCCCTTCCCTGGGGAGTGATGGGTCATTACAGCTCCCACACAAAGCACCAGAGTTTAATGCATGACAACATATAATTTCTACCAAAGCAGGGAGAGAATGGAAAAAAAGCCAGGGTTTTTAATTCAGGGAACCTAGCTGTTCTGTGGCCTTTACTCCACAGTTTGTAGTGAGAAGGAAGCCCTTGATTTCAAAAGGATTAAAAAACCCTGAACATTTGCTGAAATCCCTTAGGAGTCTTCCTGAGCAGGAATTTGATCATTCTAGCTACTGCTTGGACATTTTTCAGGTTTAATGTGCTTTACATGGAAATAGGCTTTAGCAGCAATTTAACAAATCAGTGCTGACAGTCTTTAATCTTTAATCCTGTCATATACTGTCTTTAATCATATCATCTGTGTTCCTCATGTGTCCTGTGGCTGTGTATGTTTTATTTACAAGCTTAATAGATAATCATGCCACTAAGGAATATTTTGGCTCGATTTCAACCAACTCACCAGGGAATATTGGAAGTATAGGAATTGGCAAGCTGAGGCAAAGAATATCGCTAAGTTGAAACAATTTTAAGACAGTTACAACATAGTTTTCTTTTTTAGTAATAACAGACTAAATTTGTTAGTGATTGAAAAAAATTATTTCTGAAATGGTTTAACTCATTGTACATAAAGTAGCTTATTCTGAGAGAAAGTTATATGGAGCAGAAAACTGAACATTGATGGGATTACAGCTGGAATGAGGCTTGATTTCTGGTTTATGGACAAAACATTCATTAGAGTGATCTTGAAAGCCTGCTAAGTACCGAGCAGCTTAAAATTTTGTGAGGAAAAACTCTCCTGTGCTTCAGTCTGGGCCAGTGAACAGTAAGTTTGAGCAGGAATCCCTGTAACTGAATAAAAATTAGCACTTAGTATTTTCTGTGATTATTTGTAAAATTTGTGGGAAATACTTCATGACTTTGTTTTTCATTACCCCTCTCCTTTTTGGAAACCAGCTATTTTAAAACTGAAAAAAGCCAACCAACCCAAAACTGTTATGGAAGTTTGTCAAATAGCTACTATATTTTTACCAAATAAAGTCACTTTATTTAATTATATAGTAATAGATTTTAATGCAGCATTATTCTAAACATAGACAATAAAAGCAGTCTGTCCTGTGAATATGCAGAAAATATTTTAAGCATTGATTATGAAAAATACAGGTACTTTAGTCTTCTGAGTATATGCCTTTTATTTGGCTTTAACTTCATACTCTGTTAAGTTCTCTTAAAGACTAATTGTTAAAATTACTTTCCTCATTAGATGCTATTTATCCACTGATAAGGTTAACTATAAAGATAAGTCACTGCAAGGAGAGGGAGGCTTGATCTGAAAGTGGAAATGTAGAATGTAGCACTCCAGATTTCCCAACATGCCAGAGGTTTCTAGTTTTTCTCACCAAAGCACTCATTTTAGTGTGATTCACCAGTACTGCCAAAATCCATCTACACAGGCAAAAAGGAGTGACAAGAGAGGAAAAATGAAAAATGTTTCACTGATGGCTGAAAAGTAAGTAGAAGAAGGAAAAAATAAGGGATGCCCTTCTTCATTATCTTCTCCCCAGCCAGGAAAAAGAAGGATGAATGCAAATTGGGGAAGTGGAAGTGCAGGTTCAAATGGAATGGCATTGATGTATCCCCCACTGCCTTGATGCTGCTTTGTCATTTTTACATCAGTGACGTTCCTTAGCTCGCTTCAGATCTGTTCTACAAGAAAATACTTCTTCAGTCCTTCCTCCTGAAGTATAAGTGATTTACAGTATTGTCCCAGGAACTGCCAGAGTAGAACAATGGATTGATTGTATTTCATGGACTTTTCCTTGTACAACTATTCCCAGAGTTATATGGCCACTGAATCAATGGTGACTCATGAAGAAAATTCCTGTTGTACCGCAATGATCAGGACCTAACTTCCTTAAATCTCAACCCAGAGATAACCTGTCTAAGGGGTGAAAAGATGGAGGAGTCATGTCTCTGACATTATCAGGGCATCAGAAGAAATAGGAAGTGAAAAAGCTTTAAATTGTATAATTACAAATTTCTTTTTCATTTAAATGCTTCATGTCACAGAACACTACTTGAGAAATCTCATAAAATGTAAAGCAATGGTCTGTTGGAGTTGTTGAATATTCCTGGCTGCAACTTTCTATCTTGTGCAGTTTTTCTTTTAATTGTTACATGAGATCTCAACTAGCCAACATATCAGTGCATTCAGACATCATCAGTGTGGCCATTACCACCATCTTCCTGTTTGATTGTACTGGGGAAATCTTAGGTATTTCCTCATCTTAAGTAAAAAGGATTTAAGTAAACTTACCCATTAAGCTTTTTATTCTTGATTTTTTTCCAAACATAGAGGAAGTTTCCAAAAGCTTAATTTTTAAGAGAACACCTAATTCTTAGGAGCAAATTGGTTTTGAATTTCAAAGGTCTTTCCATCAAAAGGTGCTAACATGAACTAGTGTTCTACAAGCTCTTTATGAAGAAAGACCATTTGCTTACAGAACTTCCATTGTTATTCATGAAAAAAGAAAAACATGGTCCAATTTTATGTGACTAAATATTTAAGTAATTAATTTATGTTCATTTAAATTTACTGTGGCCAAAATTACAATGTACCTTATGACTTTACATCAAGTGACTGTTACTGTTTCTTCCAACTTTAGCTTAAAACTAAAGAGAATGAATGAAAAAAAAGAAAAATAAATAAAATTTAGTGTGTAAAACGTCTATAAAAAGTTAGTTTATAGAGTCCATAATTACATCAGTTAGAGAAGAATACTGCCTTTCTAACAGGCCACCATCTTATTAATAACAATAGATTTCAGAACTGGTAAGAAATTATGCAGATGTGTTAGGGAAGAAAAATTTTAGGTTTGAAATGACAGCTGGATTTTCACTTGCAAATCAAAAAGTTTCAACAGACACTACCTTGTTAGAGTCCTTGCAGCAGCAAAAGACTCTGGTTGTATTTTCTGGCAGTATTTTTGAATCTCTGATCTCACACTGGTTTGGTTTCAGAGCTGTTGGTAAGAGCCCATCAGTGCTGGGCTTTTTCCTTGCTCAAACTGTTGGTTAAAAAGATGCAAGGAGGGGAAGATTAGTTTCCAGGCCCTCATGTATTAAAAAAGTGAGCACAGTCTGAAAACATAGGGAGATTTGTGGCCACATGCACAACAGTTACAAAATGATCTTGGAGTGACATTTTTATCTTCTGTTTCTACCTTCCACTGGTTTCTAGTTGAGATATTCTCAAGTCTCATTCAATGTTTAAGAACTTACTGGAATCTCCTTCCAGGATTTCTTCTGCATTTGGCAAGAAGAGGATCTTGCCTATTACCTTAATGTTTGGTTACCTTGATGTTTTTCTGCAAATGTAGTTTAGGTGGACTTAAATTTACAGCAAAAGGGAAAATTCAGTAATGCAGAGGATAGTGATAAACAGGAGGATACAAGCTTAGTACTTAATGGATGCAATGCTGAAAAATAAAATATCATCTGTGAAAATACCTATATAGGTCTGAATGTAGTTCTAGGTAATTCTGTTTGGGTTGCAGGTCAGATAGACTGGTTTAGGTTGGTTCCTAAAAAGCTAATAAGCATGAATCATCAAATGCAAATCCTTATTTCTGCCTATTCCATCTGCAATCCCATTTTAGTTTAGCAGTCTGGTTCTACACATTGCTGTTCATAACCAGACAGTTCACTTTCTACAACCCTTGGCATTCTGAAGGGGGTCAAACCTCACAGACTTGGAAAAATAAAAATTAAAAATTAAAAATCCCCAAACCAAATGAACAAAAAAACCAAAACAAAACCAAACTCAGCTGTCCTAGATAGGTTTACACATTGGCACTGGTGTCCTACCATTTCTTGTAGGGTTCCAGTTTTTGTAGACATACTTGCCCAGTTCTATGATTAGCAGCAATCCATAATTCAAAGAACATGATCAGTGAGTGAGTTCTTAACAATTTTTGCTTTAAACTGTCACTAGAATTAATTTGTTAATTGCTGAAATCCAGTGCCAGGTGCAGGATGAGGATGGCATGGCTTTCTGTGTGTCGTCTGTGAAAGTCTAAGTGTCACTTTGGTACTATCTGTGAACAAACCAAACGTCCCTGAAGACTTTGCACAGGGCATAAACACTGTCCTTTGTTTCTTTTGGCAGGATAATTGAAGCTATCTGCATAGGCTGGTTCACTGCAGAGTGCATTGTGAGGTTCATCGTCTCCAAAAACAAGTGTGAGTTTGTCAGAAGACCTCTCAACATCATTGATTTGCTGGCAATTACTCCTTACTACATCTCTGTTCTCATGACAGTTTTCACAGGGGAAAATTCACAGCTTCAGAGGGCTGGAGTCACCTTGAGGGTCTTAAGAATGATGAGAATCTTTTGGGTGATTAAACTGGCCCGTCATTTCATTGGCCTTCAAACACTTGGTCTGACTCTGAAGCGTTGTTACAGAGAGATGGTGATGCTACTTGTCTTTATCTGTGTTGCTATGGCAATTTTCAGTGCACTTTCACAGCTTCTTGAAAATGGGCTGGACTTGGGAACAAAGAATAAGGATTATGCCAGCATCCCTGCTGCCTGTTGGTGGGTGATCATCTCGATGACCACGGTTGGTTACGGTGACATGTGTCCCATCACTGTACCAGGAAGGATTCTTGGAGGAATTTGTGTGGTTAGTGGCATTGTTTTATTAGCCCTGCCAATCACTTTCATTTATCACAGCTTTGTGCAATGCTACCATGAGCTCAAGTTCCGATCTGCTAGGTACAGTAGAAGCCTCTCTGCTGAATTCTTAAATTGACCCAACTTGCATTCTGTTGTACTTACTTGCTAAGCTCTGTCTTAGAAGAGAATGGTGGAAGGTCCCTTCGTGTGTCCTCCTTGACTGGATGGTCCTGTGGAACAGCATTCTCACCAGCCTGGAGAAAGCCTGTCACCATTCAGACAGGAAGGATGGCCATCTGCCTTGAGCACCTTGCAAGGAGAGGGAGTGATGTTTCAAATTTGAGAGAACAAAATTAATAAAAGAGCATTCAGAAGTCCTCAACCAGACCAGTTTGGTGTTCAGTTTGCCTTCCCACAAAAAAAGCAGAACAAAAAATGGGCATAACACTGAGATCTGTCATTCCTGTAATTATATCCTAAACCATTCTAAACCATGTGTAGCAGAAGTTTTTCAAATATTCCAATATCTAAATGCTTCACAGAGGCATTGATAGCTTCTTGCCTGAAGTATCTCCACTTTCAACTCAGATAACCAAATTATATGCTGAAGGAGAATCACTGCTACTTTTATGCTGTGTAACAAAGTAGAGCTGGTTCTGTGACTCAGGAAAGATGAGGAATATAGGTCTGTAGGACAAAAAAACCCTTGAGGCCCGATTCTGATCTTTGAGGAAGCACACAAATCTTCTGTAAGCCCAGTGAAGTCAGTGGCATTTCTCTGAATTTGAGAGTTCACAAAGAAGTTCAAGAAGTGAACCTCCAAATGTTGTAAGCAAGGACTTCTTTAGGTCACAATTAATTTCTTCTCTGGAACCAAACCATAAGTAGAAGCAAGTATTGTATTTTACAAAGATCAGCATAAGAAATCAGGGATTGATAATATATATTTCCTTGTAGGTTAGGGGGGAAGCTCTTCAAATTTTATATACATTCAGCTCAGCTCCATCCACCTGAAGTTACATACTCATAAGCTCAGATTTTCCCTCCCTGACCTCCTCCCTGCCCCACATATCTTAAATATAGCTATTCTAGTGACAGTTCTCCTGAGACAGATTGTAAGCTTCCATCATTTGAAGTGGCCTGGAGCAAACACTGGAAAACAAGAGTACCTGCTTCCTGTCAGATGAGACCCTTCATCTTCTTAAATTCTGCAATCCTTACTGAAGGATATACCTCAACAGAAGTCTTAAAACCAACTGTAAAAAGCCCAGAGCATACCAAAGAAAGTAAAATATAGAAGTGTGAGTTGCACTTGGCAAAATGGTGTATTCTCCAATGTTACTAGAAAATGAAAATGAATCAAGTTAGGTTCTGAAATATTGTTCACTACATTTCTTGTGTAGTACTGCTTAATAGCATTGTTCAATATAATTCTGAAAGGCTGCTACATAGAAATGTGCTGTTAGATACTAAAACACATTAAGGTACAGCTTTACAAATTCAGGTACCAGTAAACATGGATGGGGAGCTTTCATGCTAACATGAAAGTTCAGAGTCATCAGCACAGCTGAAATTTATGTGCTTGCCTGAAAATACTGCATTTACTCTTACTGTGCTGTAGAGACATCTTTTATATATGTGATTGTGAAGGCTTTAGGAGTGAAATGAGTACCACCTAGAAAACACATCCCTGGAATTGCTCACTCAAATAAACCTGCCACTTTGGTCAGTAACCAGTACATTGAAGGCTCTTCCTTGACACCTGAAAGAGTCATTATCATTTTAAGTGGTCTTAGTCTTAAGTAGTCTTAAAGAATCACGTTGCAATCACAATTTTTCTGAAGACCTGGTAAAGAATTTTAGTAGCCTTCCTACAGACAAGCTTGACTTTCCCTTCAAGACTCCACTAAGTGCTGTTACAGCCATACTCTGTTTCTTGCCACTAGTGTGTTCAAAGGTTAGCTCTGTAGTTCCCTACACTACTATATTTATGCCTTTTCTGTCAAAATCATGCTGCTCAGAAACTGCTCCAGCATTCCACAGAGAGGTGAATATGAGATCAGCAAAAATTTCTTTCTTAGGTGAGATTCACAGCTGATGTTACTTAGGCAAGTTGTGACTTCAGAGACACTTAGATGTTTTACAGCAGTGGAGATGCTGGCTCTGTATTCCTGCATGTGTACCTATATATATCCTGCATATATTATATATTATAGTCAGTTGAAATGTTTGGGGTTTTTTTATTCCTCACAAAAAATTTTCTTCCTGACAAAATTAAAATTTCAGACTTTAATCTAAACATGAACATTGAAGAAAACTACATTTTCATCTTCTAATGAAAAATTATTTTGACAATATCAAAACAATTTCTAAGTAGAAGACTGCTAATTTTTTTTCTATTTTGCTCCAATTTTTTTTTTTTTTTAAGCTGAAATAGGTTAAAGAACCCACGTAAGAACTTGGCCCTACAGATTTTCTTGTGCTGTTCTGAATGCTTGGGAAAAATACTGTTTGTCATAAAACTCCTTAAAACTTACTTTGTCTTTTGTCCATGTATTATGTTTAACCAAACCAGTACTCTAAGATACAACCCTCCTCCACAAAATGTCATCATGAGGACAACAGCTTCAAATCCATACAGAATGGGAATATAATACATGTTGCAATCTTGATTTCAAGACACAATAAAGTGTGTTTCAGCACCACCTATAAATCTAATCTTCAGATGCCTTGTAGAAAGGCAAAACATAAATTAATGCACATAATAACTTGTGAATACCAATTTGCACCATGAATCATTTTTGCATAAGCAGTTAAGGACAGGAAGTTTTCAATGATCCAGGCTATATATGGTATACAAACAAAATGTTTCATCCTTTAAAAAGTGTTTTTCAGATGTAGAATCTTTTCCCTGTGTAAAACATAAATCTAACGAAAATAACTGCATAAAGGAATAAGTCTGTGGAGATTATCTTAAGTCATACTATGTTTTTTTGAACAGTTTGTGTTCAATTTTTATATGGCAAAATGTGAACAGAATGAGCTAATGTATTTTTTAATTTGAGTTATAATAAAATATTTTCAAACTGCTGTATATAAGCCCACTAAGGAGAGATCCTGCAGTGGGTTTTTTGGTGGGTTTTTCATTTGTGTATTTTGTTTGTGTGTTTGTGGGGTTTTTTGGGTTAGTTTTTTCCTTTCTCTTTTTATTGTTGTATGGTTATCAGTGTGTAGACTTTAGTTTCCTTACAAATCAAGTTGAAATAAAGTAATCTTCATCGTAGCCTTAAACCAGAATTTTACAGGGTAATTAGGATGTCTAGTAATATATACCATCTTATTTTCAATGACCAGTGTTGTTTTTTTTAGTGGAACTTTACAAAACATGAATTATATGTGTAGTCAAAAATCAGCATATTTTAAACAGTTGAAACTGTTTTATTAAATTTTCTGGAGACCATGTTTTATGCAGACATGGGGTGCAGCACTCTATTTCAGAGTGCACCATTCCAAAGCCAAAAGCCAGTGGAGGCAAGCTGGCTCATCTTTAATCCTTGCCAGTTTGAACCCTCCACAATAAAAGGCTTCATGGGCAGTTTGTCTTGGAAACATTCACATCTGGAACAAATTAGATGAAATACAGCTAGAATAAAACTGGATAAATACGAAGACAGCTTGTACAATTGTGATCCAGCATTTTGGTTCATCTAAAAGGAAACCAATGTCAATGAGTTTTGAACTGTCAAGGTTAATCAGACATTATATACTAGGTTCAGAACCTAGGACTGATTTATTGGGAACTGTATATTGGCTGTAATCCTTCAAGGTACTGCATGTCACTTAAAAGTACTTGATCATTAATGAAGTCCCTGAAATGTAAAGCTCTCTAGGGTATTTTCCTTCCAAAGTTCTACATGAAGCATCATCCCAAATATCACAATGAATGGAAGATTATCCTTTCCCTTGATGTAAGGCTTGAAAACAATATTGTCTTGATGAGTACCCACAAAAAAAAAATAGTTTGGTTGACTTATGATATTAAACAGTCTTATCAGCATAGGGATGAGCCATATAAAAATGTGATATTAATTTTTATTGTACTGGTGTGCATAGCAGCAAGTTTGATAAAGATAAAAATCCTGGTAATTTAAGATTCCTATCTTCATATCCATGATTTTTAAAAGAAAAGGCAGTTTTTGCATATCATGTGTGCAATTCATGCCTGCAAAGGAATTGATGTTTCTGTTCCAAAGTAAAACTAAAGTCCTCCTGGGTTCAGAACATTTGACTCTTCCCTTTTGGGTAACAACTACAAAAACCTTATCAGAGCTAATGCCTTCCAGGAGGTGGACACACAGCCAGGTAAATTCAGCACCAAGCCCTGCCAGCTTCCTGGGACCAGCACAATGAGCAAGGTCTGCTGTGCTCTGCATTTCCTCTCACCTAAGAGGTTCAGGATCACTTGAACTTTTAGAATTATTATTTCAGATGAGATACTAAGAAGACGCTTGCTGGAAAGTTAAATAAGCTACACATAGCTAAAAAAGATATGGCTTGATAAAAGAGTTTTCACTGATTTAAAAAAAAAGAGGAAACTGGCTCTCAGTTTCTGTTATTTGTTTGTAAAAGCAAATATACAGGTCAGGATATGTGATGATAATTAAATTTACTACATAAAACAGATCCCTGTTTAAAGTACAAAGACTTTGTGTGAAAAGTCTTTCAGCTTTGCTAGAGCTGTGACAGCTTCCAGTAGCTGAAAAGCTGCCCCAGCCCACACAGAGGAACAACAAAACACCAGTTTCATTGTAAAAAACTGCAACAGAAATTAGGGAGTGTGTTTCACACAAAGACAGGTTAAGCATCAACAAGCTGCACAGTGAGCAACCAAGACTGACAATCTGCTTGACAACAAATGTTAAGAGCCACAGAAGAAGGAGAATATAAATCTTTGGTCAGATTAATAAAATATGAATGTTTGTAACTACACATTGTAGAGTTCTTTATTCTTCACAAATGCAAAGGTTTATCACTTCATAGGTCCTTAATTTTATATATTGTCTGATTATCTCTAAAGAAAGATGTATTGTATCATTTGAAAAGCTAATAAATGTGGGAGATTTTATGTGAATATAGGATTAATTAGATGAAATAATGTAATAAAATTCGCTGGTCTTGTTGCCATATTTCATGGACTAGTGGTCAAAACACAAATGTTTCTAAAAGGTGTTCTTTTAAACAAGTCAATTCTATGGCTATCCATACTCGTACTGCAGCTCTGCAAAAACTTTAACAATTTTTGGCAACTGAGAAGTTTGCCACTTAGAACCCAGGAGTTTTAATCAATATAAAATTTCAGTATTTGATCCAGAAGTGAGTCTGAAGCAAAAAAAAAAAAAAAAAAAAAA
>VXBS01005890.1:77414-91037 GCA_013400255.1 Sitta europaea
AAAAAAAAAAAAAAAAAAATCCACAGTTATTCTTCAGCAATTGAAGATCTATGATAATTATGGACTGTCAAAACAAAATGAAAAGCAGCCATGTAAGATATATATTGTTCTTCAGGGATGATTTTAAAAAAATTAATCTGGAAAAATTGATTGAATTTTTCTTCAAGTTCACTGATTTTTTTTTATATTAAACCCCAAACCAACCCCAGACATCAACATGGTATTGATTCTGGAATGTCAACACAACCAAAAATTTCAGCAGTGCAATCCTTGTATTATTGTGTATGGATCTGAGACACTCTCTTGATCCTTTAAATGCAGCCATTTCAAAACTTCTTCCAAAAAAAAAAAAAGTACTTCACAACTAATGTTCTTGTAAAAAAACCCCAAGTTGACTATTTTAAGAGCTCACTGGATTATAAACTATTCTGGTATCAATCCTCTGCATTATTTTGAGAATGAATAGACTTTTCATTTGGAAAACATGAGCATTTTTAGTTCTGTTATTTATTAGCTTTAAATATTTTACATAAAATCAGAGAAGAAACAGAAGAGATAAAGCAGATGTCCACACAGTCATAGAAGTATTTTTTAGAAGTGATTTTTAGAAGTGTTAAAAGGACTTCTAAAATATTTGGAAGCAGAAGGGGTTTTAATGTTTAAACACAGTTATTGTTTTGCAGATATGCTCAGCACTTGCACCTTCTATTGATTTGAGATACAACTGTAAATGCATAGAATCCTCCAAAAGAAGATTGATTGTTTCTGCCTTGGGGAACATTTTATGCATTTGTTTACCATAAGAATTTTAAAAAGAAAACACTAAAGAAGATCATTAAAATCTAGGAAATCCAGAACTTCAATACTGAAATCCTTTCCCATGCACTCCAGAAATCCTCCATTTCTGCTGTTATATTTTTTGCACTGCTCTTTTACCAGTATTGTAGTAACTTGGAGGCACAGAGAAGACCAGGATTCTGTTGTACTGAGAACTGCAGATCAAAATGACAGTGCTGCTCCCCAAACCCCTACAATTCAACACTGAAACAGGAATCAGAGCACATAACAGTACAAGCAAGCAAGGTGGCATTTCTCTGCAGCACAAGTGTGGCTTATCTGTTGAGCCTGAGACACTGTTAGGTACTAATAGCTGGCATACAGTTTTTTTCTCCTCAGTTTAGAGGCCTCACAGAGAATGCAGCACTTAGAGGACAGTGTTTTCTCCATTGCTAAAGGCCTTGCCAGCTGCACTGGCTGTGCCAAGACAGCAGTGTCTAACCAGATTCTGTCATTAGGGTTTAATGTTTGAACTTGAAGACATTTGATGGGATGTTATGAATTAGTAAAATTGGGGCCATTTATTAGGATAGCATCTTGAATCCTCGACACTATAAAAGGATTCTATTGAACACATGCCATTAAAGATTAAAAGAGGAAAACCAATCCCAACAATGCATTCACTAAGTATAGTCATGCAGGGCCTAACTGAAAAGAAGGGCATCGCTAACAAAATTACTGAAATTAAAATAAATACAAATCTGGATTCCTGCCAGAGATTCTTGCTTATAGCCCTCAAACTCATGTGGATTCCTTGAGTGTCTCTGCCTTTGGGTGCAGTGTCTTTAGGCTCTACCTCTGGTTCCCTGATAGAAACTCAGCCTGTAGGTCACAGCAGCCTTTTGTTCTCCACTGACTCAACAGGCTTAGAAGCCAGGTACATCTGAAAGGAAAAATCTTCAAAGGAGCCAGGTAACCAGCTGTTAATGAAATTTAGCTAAGATGAATTTTGTTTTATTTTAGGAAAACCATTTGTCATCTGGATCATGGAAGACAAAGTCTTGAATGTCAATACCAAGTTGCCCTCAACACAAGATCAAGGACCATGAACTCCTCTGCTCCCCTCTCTATAGCAGACTCCATCTTCAGCATCTCTGTCTTGTTTTCTTAGGCCTTTCTCTTTCTGCTTTCACCTAATTCTCACTCCAAAGCATTAAGGTTAAACATTAACATCCACAGACTAATGCTGCTATTACTTTTGCCTTCTCTTCATACAGACTGTCCCATTCACATTTGAAATGCAGTTCACATTAGACAGCTTAGAATAAATATCCATACATTTCTCTGTGTCAGTGTAGGATAAGAAGCTCTCTCCTCCCCCACAATAAATGTCATATATAATGGGAAAAAAAGTCATGCAAAGCAAAGCAATACAAAATAGTCTAAATCATCCTCATTCCATCCTTGGTCTAGAGTCTTGTCCTGGTGCTTCACATCCCACAGGCCACTCAAATCCCTTCTCAACTCTGCAGTAAAATCACCTGTTTGCCTTTGACCACCTGCTTTTGCCAGCAGGATGGACTTCAGAGCTGCATTACCAGCGGGATGTTGCCGTTGCAGATTTGTACTTTGCTTTTTTGGTTGATTACTCTAAACTGCTGTTTTTGCCAAAAAGCCATACAACAAACTGGCCAGGCCTGGACAGAGCACTTTCAGTGGCTGATCCACTTCCACCAGCATGTAATAAAGTCATGCTCAAAGCAACTACCAGTCTTGGAAACTGTTAGGCTTTCACTGCTGAATAGAAGAAACCAGTTTAATATCAGTGAGAGGACTGAATACATTAATGTTCCCTGTTTGGAGACTTATCCTTAAGAACTTAAGAGTTCAGGATTGTCACATGAACTACAGGAATATTATGAAGAGCAGGTGGAAGAATAAGAAATATTCTTATATGGAGAAAAGGAAATACAGCAGATGAATAGGGAGAGGTTAAAAATATTAAAGCAAACAATGCAAAAGGCTCTATGCAATAAAGTCTTTTCTAAGTGAGTCACTTCCCATCCCATTTCTTCACCCTTTGGTTTTTACCCTTTTCCTAGCTGCCCCATTTTCCTTCTGCTGCTGGCCACACCTGCAGGCTTCTGTGCTGGCACCAAGTATTTCTAAAGCACAGTGCCAGCCCACGTGTCTGCCATTCCATCCTGCCTGTTCTTTGCTCTCCTACCTTCATTTCTGTAAGTATATTCCTATTTAATTTGAGCATCCTGTCCCTCAAGGACCTGTGCTAAAAAGCAGTTCCCAGACCACTCATGCATGGCAAGTGAAACCAACTAATACCTGACTACTTTGCTAAGAAAGAATAGGATTACACACTATTCTTTGGATTACACACTGCAAAACCAACTTTTATCAGCAACATTTATGATTTACTACTTCCATCTAAAGGTTTTCTGAATGTGTTCCCGTGCAGATGCAGGCTCTCAGATCAGGACAATGGGAGAGACTCTGGCACTGTCTCGTGCCACTCAGAAGTTGCTTCCCTTTCCATGGAGTGCTAATGCCTAGCAGAGAGCATAAGGCATCCACACTAAGGGCCCCCAGGCACTGAATTCTGCAGGCAACAATTCAAAACACACACAAAATTCAACAGAAGGCTTTGGCTTAAAACCTCCCCAAAAAATCAGGCTCTTTCCTTTCAGAGCTGACCACTAGAAACTAGAAAGTGTGCCATCTCAGCATGGAGAGTCCCTGCACTGCTTTAATCATGATAGCTGCTAGCCTAAACACAACCTTTTGCTGTTGGCACAAACTGAAGCTGTGGCCAGCACCGTGCCAGCCAACTCTTTGTGCTCCAAGGCTATCAAAAACATGTGCAGCAAATGGTCCTGTGTTCACATCTGTAACTTGGCTTCCAAAGTGTCTTCCTTATTCATTTTCTCCTGCTACTTTAAAGAAGAATATACTACAAACAATAGTGATTGTTTTGCTTTCCAAAAAGCATACGAAACAAGCTCAGCTAAAACAAGGTAAATTTTCTGGGAGACTGAAGCAAGAAGATAAGCTAGTGTTTTCTCTGCTCAAATGAGATGCAGTTCTCCTGAATCAAAAGATACTCAGCTTGAATGTTACAGTTCAGAGGAAAAAAATATTAAGTCCATTGTATGCACTTGTTTAGCAGTAGTCATCAGTAATCCATAAACTCTCTATTATTATTTCCTCTTCATATAGGAAATGTGCAAATCATATTTTATGGTTTCTTTTTTTTTAACCTGTTTTAAGAAATTTTTTTAAACTTTAAGACCGCAGTCATCCAAAAAGGAACAAAAGGGAACACACATAGGTATTGTCCTAAAGTTCCAACTGGTTTATGTGTGAATCAATGTCAGCTCTTAGATTACACTGAAAGTATATGGGATCCTAAATAAAGTGCTTTTAATAACATTTGGAGACTGTTTCCCTTGTCTCTACCCATGAAACTTTCCTGTAAGGCAAGCATGTAGATCTCATTACTTATCACCAAATCACAGAATATACTGAGTTGGAAGGGACCCACATGGATCATAAAGTCCAACTCCTAAGTGAATGGCCCACACAGGGATCAAACACACAATCTTGGTTAGTAGCACCATGCTCCAAACAGCTGAGCTCCTCTCAGTTCACTTCTCCCTGAAGCTCTCCTAACATGGTTCTATTAATTCAATAACCTGAGAAAGCAAAGAGAATTTGTAGTAATAGGGTTCCTATTATGTTAGTGTAATCTCTGCATTACAAGGCAAGTGTTAAGCAAGTGCTAAGAAGCTTGAGTTTGTAGGTTCAATTTATAATAATCTGACACCGTCTGTTTGGTGGCAACTGGATGTAGGACAAGCAATTTAATGGAGTAAAAGTGGTGCCTCCAGCAATTCTGAGGATGCACAGAAGCATTTCCCTTCTGCCTTTGAACAGTGAGCAACAAACACTGTTGCCTGAAGGAGATGGGGAATCCTTCAGGAAAGCATAATCACATCAGATCCACACTGCAAATTCTGCAAAAGGGAACTGTCAGAAGGGGAAACAATCAAGAGTATGTAAAGCAAAAAGCATGTAAAATCATGGTGCCAAATCTCTATTCCTACACCTCCTCACGGCTCCCTTTCAGTTCCCTCGGGCTGTAGAATAGGATACAGCACTCTAAAAAGAACATGCCTGCCCCACCAATGGTACTGCAGGCTCTGATATTCCCTGTGAAAACAGAACTCAGATTTTCCCATTTTAAAAGCCTAGGCTGCTACATATTGAGCCAAATGAAACTCTCTGTGAGCAATTGCCATCACAGAACCTACGCAAGACAAGGGAGCCAGATATGGTTCAGCAAAATTTACTGTGAAAAATCTTTAGGAAGGAGGATATTGTCAAAAGACATGTTTCCAACAAAATTTTCACTCAGATGTGTGGTCAGCAAGTGCTTCTATCCACCTACAGAGACCTGCACTGACACAGGTCATGTCTTTCTTGGGAGGAATCCATAAATAGAGATGCAAAGCATGGCACGAAGAACCCCAGACTATCTTTAGGCTCTGTAAGGCTGTGTGTGTTCTGCCAAAGAAAAGTTCCTGCACAATGCAGAGGCAGATGTTGCTAGCAGCATTTACTTGGAGGGCTCCCTATTTCTGCAACCCTTTAATGTGTGCAAGGACTTGGCTCAGGAACAGTTCCTTTCAGCTTTGCCTGCTGTTACTCTACTCACTCCAGCACACTTCAGTCCTCCTCCCAGCAGAGCTGTTGCTGAGCTTTCCTCTTCCCCTCTCACGGGACTTTACCAATGTTCTCCCACGCTGTAACCCAATCTTCTGAACCTTCTCATATGCCTGGAAATGCTGTGATAAGGAGCTAGATGGTTCCTTCATCTGCTTGTACTCCCAGTGTTACAGTATCCCTCTGCTGATGGCAGTAAGAAAGCACAGACAGGTGTACAACAGCAGAGTATTTAAAAAGTTAAGCCATCATTGATCGTGTGGCAAGGCAAAGGGGAGACACAACAAAACCTTCAGACTTCCTGAAACAGGAGTTACAGGAAGAAACTAATCCATAAATGGAACATGCTTACAGAATGTCAGTGAGACTACAGGATGCTGCAGGAAAGATAGGAGACTGTCAGCTGAAAGACATCATGGGGTAATGGTTCCTGCTGCTGGTAGAATACAATCCTCAAAAATTAATGTCATCAAAACCAGGCATTATTTTCAATGCAGGAGACACTGATGTCATGGCAGAAATCTATTTCTATGTTATATCTGATGTGTTAAATGATTCATAAATAAAGAATGCTTTCTATAAGAAAGATTTCTCAAGTAACCAGACAACTGACATTGGTATTACTAAGCTTATGTCTTTTTTTGTTTGTTTGTTTATGAATAGTCAAATAGAAACCCCTTAGAATACAGCCTGCTGACAAACAATCTGAGCCAAGTGGACCTTCTGCCTGAGTATAGTGATAGCTCAGCCAACTCTGAATGGCTTTATCCCACAGCACTACTTGAAAGAAGAACTTACAGGTAGTAGCTTTGAATGGGATTCTGGCAGCCATTAGGATCTAAAAAACCCCTCCATGCATCCCATCTTCCACAGTTTACTAGGCCATAGTTACTGCTGGAAGGAGTGGACAGAAATCGAGTGATGTGCAGAATGAAAAAGTTGATGCAGAGACTCTGAGACCCACACCATGTGGAGCACATTGAGTTACTGAGGTGCATCTCACAGTCAACCACAAAGCCCACATTCATCCAAAATGCTATTGCATTTGTGAGCTCCAAGCCTGCTCAGTAGCAGGCTTGCTACTGCTCAGGAAACCAAAACACAGGTATGACTTGGAGGTTCACTGCAAAAGTATATTTATGATTAAAGCTTCTCTGCTGAAGACATCTGGAGAAAATTTTTCTTTTTGCTCCTTATATTTAATAATTTCTCCTCTCTAACACACTGGATAACTTTTGTTTTACATTTATAGACCTATAGAACTGCAGACATTTCACCAGAGTTGCAGGTACAGACTTTCCTTAGACTGCATCTTGTCTGAGTGGCCATGGCAGACACGGTGTAAGGTCCTGCATTCCTATTCACTCAGTCTAGAGACTCAGCTGAAGGCTCTAAGAGTTTCCTTCCCATGGAAAACTGTGTCCAGGAACAACCCAGGAGATGACCAAAAGACTTTACAGAATGTGTCTAGTGCTCTCACAAGGATGCTTAGCAACAAAGTACTGCTACCTGAAGGCACCAGCTGGTGAATTAGTAGGAAACAGGGATTCTCTAGTGGAAAAACTTCTCTGTTATTATTGCTTCTTCCTGAACAGCACGAATTCATTGCTTTCTATCAAAGAGTATTGCCTCAGCACGTACCCAGAGATCATTCTGCCCTCATTTGAGGGTGGAGCAACAGTTTCTGTCTTCAGGACATTACAACACAGAAGTTTCCAGCTTTTGACATTTGTTACTTATGAAAATTGTTGCTAAAACTCATCACATGAAAGGAGACTTTCATCTATGCACGTTCCTTATATCCTGAGGAGTGAGAGGGAAGTGGTAAAATGTGACATGTACTAAAATATTAATAAACTGACAAGTTTTTAAACCAAATCTCATGATTTTTGAGCATCTGGTGTTGGCAATCCTACATGTTCATTGATTATTGCCTTCTCCATGGAATTGCTAGAGTAAATACAGAGCAGTGTTATTGTTGGGAAGGGATAGATTAAGCCCAAATATAGCTGTGTAGAATGTTCTAAAATGTGCCTGATAACAACTAAAATGAAGTATGACTGACAAGTGGGCACTGGGCCAAGAAAGCAAAAGACTCAGGTGTTCAAGTCAACCCCCTTGGCATAAATTGTCCTGTGCAGTTCCCACACAATCATAATATAGTTGTTAATACTGAGAAACACTGCATGGCATCTTTGTCCAGTCCATCAGAACACCTCACTATTGATCTTTTACAAATGACACATCTGTCCAGAACATTTCCTCTAGCACAACTGCAATGGAGCTTTTTGGTGGGCTGGGGTTTTTGTCTGTAGCATAATCTTGCCTTAGTCAGGAAAGTTTGTTATAATACTGCACTGAGGACATGCTTGTCTCTGGAATCCAATCTGTGAATTTGCACATGAAAACACTGAAAAGAAGAAATACAAGGACAATACATCTTCCTCCAGTATCTATAACATATCTCATTAAAAGAACCCTTTTGCTGTGGACTGTGGATTTTTTTGAGAGAAGTGCTTACAGCCCAGGAAGGAAAAAGGAAGATATGGAAGAAGACTTTGGTAGCACTGTGAAAACAGAAAACCTTGAAGGTGCATTTTACCTCTCAGTGTTCAGAGATATCACTCATTTTATTTGAGAACCTATTTCCCTACACATACAGTGTTTAAAGGAAAAGTTCAGGAATAACAAGGTACTGCAATCATGAGATTTCAGTTCTGGTTATAAAAGAAGAAAATGTGTTGCAGCAGAAAGCACAGAAAACATGCACACAGAAACTCTGAACTCTGGTTATCTGTGTCAAAGTCAGCAGCCAGAGGCAAAATATCCAACTTTACAGTGCAGCATTTCAAAACTGGGATGTGTTAGAAGCCACAGAGATAGTGCCTGGAGATTTTGAAATTACTTTCTCAAAAGTAGAATGAACAGGGCTTTTAGGTGATAATTATTTTACTGACAGCCAACATTGATGTCTCAATCAGATGAAAAAATTACTTTGCTTCTGCAATTCTGAAAATCAAGGGGGAAAAGAAGCAATGACAACAAAGCTGAAAAGCAGTGACAACAATATTTACTGTAGGTTCCTCTAATGCATTTCACATCTAGAAACTGGAGGATAAAAGAATATAGAATAAAAGAATATTGTTCATCTGGAATAAAGCTTTGTTTTCACAATTTCCATTCTGTTTTTATTCAGGTAATACACAGCTGCAAAGAAAGGGTCTATAAAAAATATAACCTATTCTCCTAGAAGTGTTATTCATTCTTTAGGCTGTACAATAATGACATCATAAAGTTTTCAATTCCATGATTTACTTTCTCAGACAAGTTCTGCATGGAACCTGCAAAGAATACTATACATGTGTAACAAGAGGTAGATACCCCCAGATAAGATTCAATACTTTAAAAATTATTCCTGTTGCACATCATACAACAGTGAACACAATGCCTTTATTGCCAAGATTGCTAGTAAGTAACTATTGCTATGAAGTATGTCACATGTAGAAGCCTTATCTCAAGACAAAGAAGTGCCCAGGAAACAGAACTGAAATACAGAATTGTTTCTAAATTTATAGAGAAGATATAAATGGCTGCCTCCCTAATACCATCTCCTTAAAAAAAAAAAAAAAAAAAAAAAAAAAAAAAAAAAAAGAGCAGTTGTTTTGACAAAGTTACACAGTAAAAACTTAGGTTAAATTTATATTAATATTTTAAGTTTATTACCATTTTAAAATACTCCACAATTTTTATTAATTTTCAGTATTGACAGATCTATGAAAGAAAAATATTTTAGTTGCCAATAGAAGCCTATTTCTAAGTCATCTCTGTTGTATGGAGTACATATGGATGATAAAGCACCAATTAATTCAGGTACAAATCTTAGAGATAACTACCACTTCAGTCTATGTATAGACTTAATTTATTTCTTTCAGTTAATAAATCAATTGGAACATGTTTACAGTATCAGCCTCTTGCATTAATAGAGTTTATCTTGGTGATCATCTCCTAGTTTGGGGGTTTGTAAATATTATGTATACACACACACAAAGCAAATATTAAGCAAATCCAATCTAGTACTCTTAAAAATGAGTACTGCATAAACAAAACATAAGTGCACATGGCAATTTTATGTTCTACATCCACCCACACAGTTGTTCTCAGCAATTCAAGAACAGAGTTGCATGGGCAGATTGACAGAATTTGAGTTACAGACATCTGTGCTGAAATAATGATCAGCATATGAAGGTTTTGTTCATTAAGCAACTGATTATGGTCTTGGTTTTTTATTTATTTTATCCTCAAAAAGAAAATAAATACAATAGTCACAGCAACAACAACGAAAGCAGAATAAGCTCAAGGTACTCTTCTTCCTTCTTTCCCTCCCTGAGATCTACTCATCTTGAAACATAATCTTAGTGCTATTCCAGGAACAAGCCATGATAGAGAAACTTGCATGTATGAAGCCATTGATCTTCAAAATCTGGGGGAAAATGGAATAAACTAGAGGATCCTAGTTTCCTTAGCTGCTGCCAATACCACACTGATCCCTAACAGAACAGATGTCCAACTGCCAGTCCCCATGAATTGTTTGTCTCAGGGTCTAAAAGTGAGACCTCAGGTTAAAGTCCAAAGCAGGAAGCCTTTTCCTTGCAGGACATTTTGTTTATGTCAGCTGTACAGTTTTACAGACTTCCAAAATGCTCAATCTTTCTTTGAACCCCTCTAGGGTGAGTGGCCTCATTGTGCCCCAGTAACTTCCTATTTTTACAGTCTGATTATCCACTGTGTCAGCAAGCCTGATGAGCAAAGCAGTCTTGGCAAAGAGAGACTTAAGTTAGTGGTGAACCAAAAGTCTAAGACAAAACCAAGTTTCTTCCTTTGAAGGAAAGACTTTATGCTTTTTTTTTCCCCCATGGAATGTTCTCATGCTCCTGTGGTACAACAGCAGAACTTCCATTTGTAACTGTAATTTTATTCATGTCATCCTCCCATGCATCTCTCTTGCAAGGTAAACAATTGCCCATCTCCAATTTTGTGAGCTAAAACAAGAGAGAGATCACACCTAGGTTTTGTTCCAACAGCTTGCAGCAGCAAACTTTCACAGCTTACTTTTAAGCATCAAGACTTAAATCGATTAACTGAAAAAGAAGATAAATCTGTACCTTTTTCACAGCTTCCTTGGAGCTTTGAATCTTTTCTTTCTGTGGCTTTCAGTCAATATTGAATGACTTTTCAAGAACTTGATTCAAGAGCAACAATGAAGCAAGAACCAGCTATACAATGGTGCTACCTCAAGGCATGACCTGCCCCAAAACCTGTGCTCAGCTGGTGCTGCAGCACGCATTCATATTGGAAAAAAAAAGGCAGAAGAGCAAAATATGACACAACTTCAGTGAGTGAGCTTACCAGGCACATCTATTCTGGCAAATTCTGGAAGAATTGAACTGGAGGAACCTGCAGACAAATATACCCAGAGTCATTATAATACAAGCTAGATACCATGGATTTCGAAAGGTCAGGACTGCTACCACACAAACCTATCTATGGTTCACATCATAGAAAAGAAAAGAATAAAAGAATATGTGTACCACACCTCCAAGGTCTTCTGCTCCATTATAGACAGACTTGTAATCAAACCACTTTTAGTATACTTTTCTCAGGAACAAATAGGACCCTGATCAGCAAATTCTTTTCAACCATAAATTATGCAGCACGTCTTCCAGTTCATTAATACTGCCTAGTCTTGAAAGCTACAGGGATTTCACAATTCTTCCTGTAACATTTACAAAATATTTCCATAAATTTCCTACTTACTGAGCAAATAACATATCCTCTCCAGTTACTGTTCCTAACACAGAGTCAGAACATCCTCTCATGGCATTATGTATGGAGCACCCAGCTGGTTCTCTCAAATAGAATAGAGTTTGTGGACTTGAAATTTCCCCAAGAAGAAAACCTGCCTTCAGGGCACCAGGCACAGGCAAAGTGCAGCAAAGACTCAGGGTTCTGGTTCCTAGCCCTGCTCTCACAAGTAAATGCAGTGCAGGGCTCCCAAGGGCTTGCCCTGTTACACAGCAGTGGTTATCTGCTATAGGATGTCTGTTCAGAAAGGGAGAAATCCAACACAACTCAAGGCTCCCTTTTGCCAGCACCAAACTCAAATTCTAAAATCTAAGTAGAAGGCGTTACACGGGTGGGTAAAGAAATCATATCACACATTTTATATGGGTATTTTACTTTCTAAAATATCTCCTATGAATAGATCTTCCCCCAGTTTATAAGCAAAGCACATTTTAATAGTTTTCACTCAGTGCATGACCACAGATATTTTTATAGCAAACATACCTTCAAAACTGCATGTGGGACTCTAAATGAGCAATGATCTAACTGGTGGAGGTCACTAATGATTAAACATTACCAACAAATGATCCTTTTTAGCCAGGCCTCAGTAAGTCTAATGTCAGCCAACTCACAGCACGAACTCCAGCCATGAAATTCATGCTGTTAGACTTGTCACAGCAGGATGCTCTGGGTCACTGACAGCATGCCAGCTGGCTCCTGCCTGGGATCCACAGCAGGCACGAAGGGATTGAGGAATCCCACAGGCCCACGAGCTCTGTGCAGGGCAAGGCTGTGCCGTGTCCCACAGCAGATGAGGGGCTGCTGACTTCCCAGGAACTCTAAATTCCCAAACAGAAGCAGCGTCATATCACAGTCCCTGGTTTAGGATGCTGACTTTGTTTAGCAAGAGCCCTACTTCATGCAATGAATTAAACATTTCTGATGTTTTTGGAAGATGGCAGGAAAGAAGGGAATCCCTTGATGAGAGGCATGTGAATCACTTGTTAGAGTGGAAACACAGAGATTTAGTTCCAGGAAACAAAACAACTGTATCTGTTGCAAAATATGCAATATGAAAAATTTTCTTAAGAAAGGATGTTGTTTTGTATATATTTCAGTCTAATCAAAAAGAAAGGAGAGCTAACCTGTGAAACAGCAGCTAACAAGCATGCTCTCAGTGGTGTCCACGGGTTAGACAGATTGTTGGCAGAATTGCCTTGTTAAACCTTGTTAAAATCTAGGGCTTGACATGATTCGGTGGCCTCAGACCTAGCAGGAGGTTAACAAAGCTTTAGGATGTAGGAAGAAGGATGTACCAATGTCAGAGGACACAAAGAATGCAGAATTTACAGGCCACGAAGACATCTGATGGAACTCCCAAGATAAGGAAGATGACTTGGTAACTGTGCTGTGTCACCTCCGACTGGGTAAAAGGCAATCCTGGGAGAGGAGGTGGCAACCACCAGCTCAGACCATCAACTCGAGAAGCCCACAGACCCAAGAGAAGAGAGACTGAGCATGCAGACTAATTAGTATGGGAAACAAGAGAATCATTGACAAATAGAATACTAAAATAATAAGAGTAGATAACTTCTAGCCAATTACCATTAATGCCTTTGTTTGCTAAAATGCATACAAAGTAAAAAGTTTCGGTAGTTGGTGTGCTTGGTTTGTGGAGCACCACCGAGGACCCAGGCTTGTGCAACTCTGGAATAAATATTCCGTGTGTCTCTCGAGTGTGCTGTAGCGGCAGTGGTGTGAGCAGCAGGACCAGGGAGGTGATCCTTCACTGCCCTGCTGAGGCCGCACAGCGAGTGCCGTGTGCAGCTCCGTGCCCCCAGTTCAGCAAGGACATGGGGGTGCTGGAGAGTGTCCGAGCAGGGCAGCGGAGCTGGGGACGGCTCTGGGGCACAGGTCCTGTCAGGGCAGCTGCGGGAGCTGGGGGTGCTTGGGGAGAATAAAGGGGTGACCTTGTCACTACAAATCCCCAGACAACCAGCGGCAGGAGGAGAGAAAATGACCTCAAACCGTGCCTGGGGACGTTTAGGTTGGGATTTCTTCACAGAAAGAGCAATCGGGCACCGAGTCCCCGGGGGCTGGGGGAGTCACCGTCCCTGGAGGCGCCTGGCCGTGGGGATGTTACACGGGCGCGACGCGCTCGGAGCTGGTTCCCAGCCTGTTCTGTCATCACCGGCTGGCTGCACAGCGGCTCCCCGCGGCGCTCGGCCCAGCACAGAGCGCTGCGGCCCGGCCTGCGGGGGACACGGC
>VXBS01005890.1:91213-113007 GCA_013400255.1 Sitta europaea
CGCGCCCGGTGTAGGCGCTGCGGCACCGCGGGCCTTTGTGGAGCCGGGGAGCGACCGGCCGCCCCCACGGGCCCCTCGCGTGACCTTGGGCGTAGCGGGACAAGCGCTCTGCCCTGCGGCCCTTGAGTCAGCTTTGGCATGTGCTGGGGGCTGTAGCGTGACATTAACGCGCTTTCGTCGCAGAGGACTGTGCCAGAGTGGAGCGGTGCCTGGCGGGGTTTTAAAATCACCGAGTCACAGAATGAGTGAGGTTGAAAAGACCTCCCAAATCATCGAGCTCAGCCTGTGACCGAGCCCCTCTTATGTCAACTGCACCACGGCACCGAGTGCCACGTCCTGGCTTTCTTTCCTTAAACACCTCCGGGAACAGGGACTCCACCACCTCCCCGGGCAGCCCATCCCAGTAATTGATTTCCCTTTCTGTGAAGAAATTCCTCCAGATGTCCAACCTAAAACTCCCCGGGTGCAGCATGAGGCCATTTCCTCTCGTTTGTCTTTAGTTGCTTGGGAGAGGACACCGAGCCCCACCTGGCTACAGCCTCCTTTCACCGAGTTGAGGAGAGCGACAAGGTGACCCCTGAGCCGCCTTTATTCCAGGCTAAACCTCCCCATCCTCATAAGACTTGTGCCCCAGACCTTTCCCCGGTTCCATTGCCCTTCTCTGGACACACTCCAGCACCCCAATGTCCTTTCTGAAATGCGGCTCTCAGAACTGGGCATTAGACTGGGCTGGCAGATGGGAACAGCTCTGATCTCCCTGGCTCTGCCCTGCTCAACACTCACTGGATCACACCGAGGGGCTGTGTCCAGCTGGGGGGCTCCAGCTGGGGGAATGGCAACTGGAGCAGGTTCCCCAGAGGTCAGCAGGCAGCTGGGGTTAGCAAGATGGAGCCAGGCTTTGCACAGTGGTCCGTGGTGGGATGGCAAAAGCCACCAGGCATAAAGTGCAGGAAGAGAGGTTCAGGCTGGACAGAAGGAAAGAAATGTTCATAGTGGGAAGGGTCAGGCAGTGGAGCAGCTGCCTGGAGAGGGGGGTTGTGCACTCTGTCCTCAGAGGCTTTCAAAGCCAGGCCAGACAAAACCCACAGCAACCTGGTGTCACCTTGCTCTGGACTAAAGAGCACTAGAGGCCCTTCCATCCTGAATTACCCTAGGGTCTTAAATATTAGCGTTGAGGTGACAGAGAGTTTCTGATATGGCAGTTTCTGTCCCTAGAAGGCTTTTTGTCCTCCTCTTTCCCCATCACTTTGGAGGGCTTCCTGGATAGCTATTGGGGGTTGGGGTGCAAGAAATGGAAGATAGCAGAATAAATAATGTTCTAGTATGTATAGCACTTATACAGTAGGAGTATATCCATCACTGTTGCAGTGATTGGAGCACTTCTTACCCTTCTAGGCATGGTTATGTTCAGAGAATAAACACTGATACTTCATTTATATAGTGGAGAGCAAAGGCTTCGGGGAGGAATGGGGAAAGGCTTCAAGCCTGAACAGTAAAGAACTTGGTTTCTGAAAGTTACATTTTTAAAAGTTCCTTTCAATCCCTTTTTACAATGTTGTTAGGCCAGCTTTTTTCTTAAGCTTGACTGAATTCCCAGGTCACACATTTAGCTGCATCAGTCAGCTAAAAATGTTTTCAGTAAACAGTAGTTGAAATGTAAGGGTAATCCCATGAGTGTTAAGGTGTTAAGTCCAAAACAAAGTAAGTTTTTCCTGTTGGTTTCATTGCTCCATTTATTGAAACTAGCTCAGCATTGCAAAGTGGTTTGCTTTTTATGCTTCTCTTTATTTTGATGTTTCTGGAAAAGTGAAGACATCCTGCCATTCAAACTCCCCTTGGTAAAATATGCAGTATAATAATTGGTTTTGTTCTGTGTGCTTCCCAATAGTGTGCTGCTTTGCTGCAGGTTTAAGCTTACCGTGGGCTTGCAAAATACAGGACTAAATGAATTTCAGAAATTATTGTGCTGACAGTAACATAACTAACAGCTTATACTAACAAAAAAAAAATCTCTGGAGTTTGAAATTCTGTCTTCTGTTGTTTGAAATATTGTTCTTTCCACCTCAGACTTAGCATGCTTAGAAGACTTAATTTTGCATTAAACGAAGTTATATAAAGTAGTCTGAACAACTTATCCTGTTTAAATAAGTGGAATCTTCCTTAGTTAGTTGAGGAGTGAGTCTCAAAATTACTCTTCATATTTAGGAGGATAATGACTGCCATAACCATTACAAATTCAATAAAAATATTAATTCAGAGTTAGCTTATGTTTGAAGTACAACCACTGGGACTGGTTTCAAGTGGTGTCAGATGAACACAAGTACATGAACTTTTCTGTAGTTCTACTGAACATGATCCTAGCAGAAATTTTCTACAGTAAATTGTGCTACATTGTAATAAATTGTACTGCAGTATCTTCACTTGATACAACTTATTTTGCTTGTAGCTATTTAAAGCCCCCATGAGCCACAAATATTTTGATTGTAGCCAATATGAAATGCTTAGAGTTTGTTGAGAATCTGTGATATGTGACCTTTTATGCCATAGATAATATGGACACAAAGTCACTGAGGTTGTGTCCTCATCCCAGTACAAAGACTCAAGTCGTTTTACCTAAGAGCCTTGTGTTAGTCAATAAGAAATATATTTAACTTTAGGTAGTGAGGTGTATTCTACTGTCAAGGACCTGCTACTTAGTTTAGAAGTGTCTGGGTTCAGTAGGTTCATAAAAGTTATTTCAATGAATGTTCTGAAATACTGATTCTCAGAGTAACTTCCCCCTTCCCCTTTGGCCCTTACCTCAGTTTTCTCTCATTTCTCATTCTTGATTCTGTTTGAGCAACTCCCCTTAACATTTAAAAACTTAAGAGTGGTGCTATCTCCATTAAATTATGCTCCAAATCCATAACTCTTTTTGCTGTCAGGAAGACATAAATCTAACTTGCAAATTCACACTAGCAAGATGTACATTTGTTTTTATGAGCCTGATGGTCAACCAACAGATACACTGGGTCCTAAGATCTTCAGACCTCTGACAGGAAAACAAGCATGCTCTCCACAAGGGTAGGCAGAGAATTGTGCTTGCTCTTTTGGGTTAGCTTCATGTCTTAGCCTTTCATTGAGGACTTCAGCATTTGAAAGTCATTGCTGTAGCATGCTGATGAAATCAGCTGATGTTGACTCTTCTGCAGAACTACATCTGCTGTACTTTGTCCAAAACTTGGAAAAAATCATGTTATAGTGCTTAAAAATGAAAGATTAACACCTTAATATCAGAAGAGGAATTATCAATGATTAACTTTTTAACTGAAGCATAGATCAAATTGGTAGAGGCATTAATTCTTCAGTACAGTCCTGAGTGTAGTGAGATCCTGATGTCATTAAATAAACCCCTGGTTTTAGTAATGTTAAATACAGTGACCAAGGGTCATTTAAGGTGTGTCAGTTCTTACTTAATTTTTTTCTGCACTGGAACTCATCCTTTACATTACACTGTGCATTTCTCCTCAGCCATGTTAAGCTCAGTAAGCTGGGTGTGAGATAAAGCACTTGCCACTTTCTCTCAATAACCACAGGCAAGTACCAAGTTGGAACAGCCACACTTTGCACTAATTTAACTGAGCTTGATTGGGGTTGGCCAAGACTCACAATTCATGGATGGAACTGAAGTGAAATTTTACATTGCTGAGGAACTCTTAATTAGTGCTGGGTCTGGGTTGTGCAGACTGAACTGTCTCCCTTCTGCAGCATGTGTTTTGTTGTACTCTTTCCTGAAGCCAGTGAACCACATCAGTATTTTGTATTTAAATTGCTGTGTGATGTTCTTGAATGGTGCCATGCTGCTTTGTAATTTACTCCAGTACAATGATGATTATGTGAGTTTTCTGAACTGGTTCCATTTGATTTAACAATGAAGTTTGTCACTTGGGTCAGGCCTGACTCACTATGGCTCCTGCAGAAGGGGATCTTACAACTATCTGAACAGGATTATGTTTCTAAAGGCTGAAGAAGTATGCAGTAACCTACAGTTGTTGATTTATTAACTATTGAAGTTAGATGGCAGTGCTCCTGAAAATGTTGGGCTCTCAGGAAGGCAAAAGGGAGATCCAGAACTGGAAACTTTAAGGCACAGAAAAGATGTGCATTTTCACATTTGCTGTGATACTAACAATCAAGAGGGCAAGAAAAGCTTTGGAGAAGTCACCTGCACATTTAATATAAACATCTGTTCTGTAGTTATTTCTGTCAAATCACCAACTTCAAAAAGACAAATCTAATAAAGTACTTAAAGTTCCCACAGACAAAAATACCTGTCCAAAATTTCTTTCTTCAAGGCCTTTGATGTAACTTAGCCTTGAATATATAGTTAGTAACTTCCCCTGACTACTGATAGTTCCCTAGATGCTTCTTCATAGCACTGTGGCCAGAACTGGTCACTGGTCCTGAATAATTCAGCAGTGCTTACCTTCTGTGCAAGCCTGCTCAGTAGGAAAGCATTAGTTACTGAATGTGCCAAGAAATTCAGTTTGGCTGCTGCCTTTCAAAACATAACCAGACAGGTCACAAGTGGATTCTAGTATCCAGTCAGGCACTAGAAGAGTGGGAAGCTGAACCCACATCTCCAGGGTTCACTGCTGACCATTCCCTAGGCTGTTTTGGGAGCTGAACCTGGGTTTTCTGCTGAAGATGTCTGCTGTAGCAGAGATTTTGCATAAGGAAAGCACGTCTGGTCTATGGCTGGCACAAAACAAAGAGTGTCAGTCTGCTTCCAGCTCCAAATAGTGTCAGACAGTTCTCTTCAATACAAAATGCATCAGCTAGTCCTTTGAACAGAAACCAGAACTTCAGTGCAGTCTTAACTTGACCCGTGGCTGCTTCTGTTTGTAATGAAATCCTGTTGCATTAAACTAACTGTACAATGCTTTTAATTTCTGTGGCAAGTTAGGAAAAAAATTGCAGCTGTTTTGAGAGCCATAATGTAAAACATCACTGCCACGTGTCCAGACATAACTGTTAAATCTAACTACAGTAATAAACACAAGGAGGCCACCTGATAGTGGCTGTGACTTTGTGCCCTTAGTCACAGAATTGAATTATGTAGTTTCTAGGTGTGGCAAACGTAGAGTACAGCCTTGTGAACCAAAAGGAAGTTGAGCTGTGCTGTTCATGGGGGGTACATTGGGGTGTTGCAACAACATCTGAACTGCAGGATGTAGTTACACCTGCACAAAATATCCACTATATCAGGGTTTCTGCAGGGCCTTGAGCACCACTTGCAACTTTTGTATGACTCAAGTGATCCTCATTTTTTTTTTTTGAATCCCCAAACTATACATCCAAATTATTTAAGGCACTTATATAAGGTACTTATGGCTCCTGCTTGCAGCATTCAAGAGGCATTCTTTCCCCTATAGCATCAGGGATCCTTGATCCTAATCCTGCTGCTCAGGGAGTCCCAGATAGTCTGTATGCATAATAGAAGCAGTAATTTGGACCAAGTACCAGCACAGAAAAATAACAGCTATAAATTCATGCCACTAGGAAATTGGAAAGGAGGCTGCTGCTTTCCTTTCTAAGCTATGACTCCAAGTTGTCACTGAGATGTCAGTGGGCCAGCAATGTTTGTCACAACTCTTCATACCAGATAAATACTCTTTTTAATGTAACCTTGTAATGACTGGCAGTGTGCCTGCCTAATGTGACAATTCATATGTTTGCAAGTGTGATATACCCTGATATTTTAATCTTTGTTTATGCAGGGACTCAAACCATTAGTTCCCACTGAATCCTCAGATCTGATTTTTGGGACGAGTAAACCTGCACCAGGTTTACCAGCAACTGAACCTCTCTTGAGTACAAACAAGGTGCCAGACCTACAGAAAGTTTTTCAGGTAATGATTACTTAGAAAGTAACTTGAAGAAAAACTGCCAAATGGGACATATCTGTCCTTATTTTAACATTGCTAACTACTTTTACCATTCTACAATATCTGAATTCTGTAAAGTCTAGTCAAGAAACTGTCATGTACAGTATAATTTGTGCACTTATAGTACAAAGTATATATATGCCTTGTATAGGAGATAAATACAGAAAGTGGATAAATGCAGTAACATTGTCTGTTTGCTGACTTCAGAACTTGGTTGTTTGTATTATTTGACTGTCAGAAGCAGTTCTCTCTGGGAATCCAAGTGTATGCCTTAAAGCAGATGTGGATGAGCAAAGCAAATTGTTACTGTTTTGTGTATAATAATTAGAATGTTGCTGAAGCTGTTTGTAGTGCATTATAAAAGCAGCACAGTAAAGTTTTCAAAGCCAGTTTGTTAGCTGTGGAATTTCTAAATGTAAGACTTTTCTTAAAACAAATGAGTTAAGCCTTGTTTTAAGCATCAAGAATGTGCTTTATATAATGTTCCCTTTTCTTTCTTACATGCCACTTCCATTTGGAATGTGTCAGTCTGACTTGGTGAATAATTTTTTATACATATCTTTTCACATTCTGTTGTTAGTGACGCTTTTCCCATCCAGGTCCTCTTGAGAAATATTTCAAGATGCATTCTTTCTGCTTGCACTTAACAGCTTTGACTAACATAATTAACTTGCCTTCACATTTGTCTCGCTAGACAAAATACACTTGGTCGTAGTGAGCCTGTTTGTCAGGAGGTTTCCCTCTTGGAAGTCTCTTGATTTACCCAAGGTAGCTTATTCCTTAGTGACCTCAGGATGGGTGTTAATTCCTTTTTTGCTTGTTTTCTCCTTGAACTGTTCCCACAGAGGTCAGATGGGCTGCCCGTGCACCTGAAGCGAGGCTATCCCGACAGGATGCTCTACCGGACCACGATGGCTCTGACAATAGGAGGGACCATCTACTGCCTGGTGGCACTGTACATTGCCTCACAGCCAAAAACCCCAAAATAACTGAACCACACTTCATGGGACTCTCAGCACTCCTCTGAAGGATCTCCTGCACGTACCACTTTGCACTTGAATCTGTTCCCTGTGATCACATAGGGTTCATTATTCAGATTGGATTTCTTGGAGAAAATGTTTTTAAATCGGTTGCCTTGTGTATTCTAAAACACCAATATAAACAGGAAAATACATTATTTTAACATATGGTTGTAGCTTTTCTTGTCTTGCAGGAATTTATAAACAGTTGGAGAAAGTGAAGCTTTTCCTTCCATCCCTCCCCCAACTGAAACAATGTTAGAGAGAGGGCAGGACAAATAATTTGTGAGCTATGCACCACATTCCTTAGTGGAAGGATGCTGCTAATTATTTGCTGAAAGCAAATCATTTAATTACAGGACACTGGGAACCTGTTTCTGTCCTATACAGGTCATTTTACCTCAGCATCTGGCAATAGAATTTTCCAAATGCTGGTATATTGGTAAATAATCTACCACCTCTGGTGGTAGGACAGGTGTCTCCCTGGAGCCTGTATTAATTTAAAGTAGATTTAGAGAAAAACTGTAGCATCATTGTATGTAGCAGAGTGTGCCATTATTGTAGCATCAGTTACACCAGTTTTTGGACTTTCCTTTGTCAAACTGTGTTGTCATGCAATAAAGATAGAAACATGAATACTAAAAGAGGCAAGTCTCTAAAGTTTCAGAGCATTTCAGTATGCCTGGTAGTGAAATAAATATATTGGTACACTTATAAGTTCAACTTGTTGATCTCAAATCATAAAATTGATTCAGCTACCTTGCTGTCATTGTTTTGAGATGGTAAATCTCTTAAAACCCTCTCCCAGACCACACTGTGTGTTCAACTATAATTTCTGGTGGAACAGGTCACTGTCATAACTCAGCTGCTTACTCTTTCCAGTGCCTGCAGATAGCTGTTTATGTACACACATGTCTGTGGATGGAAGAGAGAGAAGCCAATCCAACCCTTTATATTACCCTTGTAATAGCATAGCCTTGGACTGCAAGTTTCATACAAGCCTTCACAAAATGCATCCTCTAATTTCCTAGCTCCTTTCCTGCCCCTGAACATTGATTTGCTGGCCTCTGTAAAGACCCATCTCTTTCAGAACTGTGCAGAAACAACCTTCAAAGTAAATAAGAAAAATAGTTGATAAAGGAAACTATAAAACTGCCTTTTTTTCAATTTTTTTACTAAAAACGTTCTGATTTTTTTCCACTTAAGTTACATCAAAGCCTTATTACTGCTTCATAGGAAAGAAAATAGCTGCTTGTACTGTGATCTCAGGTTTCATTCAATGTATTTCAGGATGGGAGAGATTTAAGTCAATGAAAAATAGTTTTGTAAGGACAGCAAGAATCAAAGAATGGCAGAGAATAAATTCTGCAGGAACTGACAGTTGTGGTGTCTCTACTGATAAAATATTTGCTCCTCAGTAGCCCATCCTTTAATAGCACTCAATCTTGTGCTGCAGGCTGTTAAATACTACAAAAATGAAAAAAAAGAAGAAAGAAGAAAGAGAAAACAGCACAGTAGGTTGTTGTCTCTCTTCCCTACATACCATCTATCATCTATCTACCACCTACAATAATTTTTTAATAATGGATATTGTGCACATAAACTTGACAGGTAGGTTTTCATGAAGCCAAGCTTTGTTCAGTATTTCCATGCTCTTAGTTTTCTGATTTGGTTTTGGTTTTATTGGAGTGTGGATTAGTTTTTGTGATAGTACTGGGGGTTTTTTTTGTTTTAAGCCAACTATTTTTAGCACTCCTCTAGAGGGTAACAACTTTCTGCTTGTTCCTAAAGTAGATGTGGATAAAATAACCATGCTGTTATCCCTCAGCTCATTAGCCAGTGGGAACACTCATGGAAGGAATGAGAGCCTTAGCACTCAGACCCAGCTTAAAGTAACTCAGCCACAGATAGCAGAATTGCCCTGGGCCTCCCTTTTCCCAGCTCTATGTCAGCAGCTAAAAACATGTGCCAGAGGGACAAAAAGCACCCATCAGATTTTGCAAATAAACAGAGACTACATGATCTATTGCACCTTTCCTTCCCTCCTCCCCACCAGAGTCTGGATTTTGAAAAACTGCTCACTTTGCCCTCCTCACAAAAGCTGCCCCAGCTGGAGCAGGATGAGAGTTCAGCTTGTGAGATTCACACCCATGGTTCAGCTGGGGCTTCAAGAACAAAGAGGCTTGGCTGCAGCCCCTGAGTACAGCTCCAGGTCTGAGAGGAAGGGCAGACTGCATTTCTGTGTTCCCTCAGCAAAGTGCTCTGAAAAACAGGAAGGTTTCCAAGCTGTAACCACGGCAGTCAGTGGCAGCAGAATCTTGCCCCTTTCCTCAATTAGTTCTGAGATCATCATGAAGAAATCACAGCATTGTAAATCCTTTTTCTCCCTAGGTAAAACAACTCTTAAATATATCTATTTTAAATTACTGATGCCAGTAATTCTGTGAGGATTCAAGAGGGTCCAAGTGTTTTGGACTATTTTTTGTGATACAGAGATCTAATCAATCTTAATCTTAAGGTTTAATCACCTTCAAAAACACCCTTGCTTCTAAAAGGAGTAGTTGGCCCTGGCCTAATTGTTAAATAAAGACTTAAGTAAGGAGACCCAGGGGTGACTTGCAGCATCAAGGCTACTTCAATATTGAGTTGTCATCCCCAGAAGTAAGAATCTGGTGGGAACTGCAACTTCATTATAAGTGTTCTTGTTTTATAAAGACCCTCTCAGTTTTGTCTTAGAAAATATGCAACCTACCAACACAGAGGACTGTGAAAAAAAGAAAAAAGCTTTTTTAAAATGATAGCTGATACTCCAGTGTTTTGGTTTGAATGTATATTAGAGAATAAATTATAATAAGCTCTCATACCTCAAGGTGCTGAGTTTAGAAGGGAAAGCAGCTGAGATTTAGAATACTCTGGAACAAAATTATCTGATGGGTAATCATCCATCCCCCATGGCATTATCTCATTGCTGAGAGACTGTGGTTTTCCTGCTTAAACGATTTCTGTGGCAACCTGGATTCAATAGTTATATCTTTGTAATGGTTTTTAAATAAGATCTCCTCCTCTACCTTTTGTGTGGGAGTATAGAATAAATGCATTTGAGAAGACCTTGATAGTATAGGCATACATCCTACAGCTGCCTTAAAAATTAAACAATGTTAAGGAGGGGATTCCTCCACAGTATTGTAGGGTGACCATACTGTCTCAACAGCCTTTTGCCTTAGCATTTTAAATTGTCAACAGACTGGTTATTTCCATACTGAGAAGTTAACTGCTCTTGCTTTAAAGCAAAGCTTTCAAATTAAAAGGCACTTCAAGGAATTAAAAACGTAAGAAACCAGAAAATTTGGAATCTAATCTTACAGACCTAGAAAAGGCCAAAATGAGTGGTTAAGAACAGTTTCTTTGCATACATGTACATAGTACTTATTCTGTCTTTATACTCCTTTCTGCCTTCCAAAAGGCTTTAAAAATCACAGATCAGATGGGGTTTTTTTTGGTGACTCTTACAAACCATACCCCTGCAGATCCTAAAATTTGAAAAATTCAGTTGCTTTTCTAGAGAGAAAAATGGGCATGCACTGGCAAACTTGTGTGTAAAATCATGCTAAACTGTTCTTAAAAAGGTGCAAGATAGCTGCATTTTATGACATAGTAAATTTTTCCCCTTTCCTGCCCTTCACCTTAGTGAAGAGTTTCACAAGGAAGCCAAAGCTTGATCTCTATTTTAAAATGGACAGTGGGAAGGATTTCCCTGTACTCTAAGCATTAATGTCAAGCACAGGCACAATAAACAGCCTTTTAAGCATTTTGCATATTCAGTACTAATTGTGTCTTCATTTATAAAAGATCATTAATTTGAAAGGATTCCAGTTAGCTGTCGTGCAAGTGATGCACAGATTGTTAAGAGATAGAAGCATATTTGCTGTGAGAATGCAGGCATTCCTGTGGATCAGGAAATAGTCAAGCATCAGTGTAGTATCTCACTAACACCACATCTTATCTCCTGGTGCTTCTCACATGATCCCAGATTACTTTTGGATATGGTACTAGATGGAAGGAACCATTTTTTGTGTACATTAATTATCTCAAAGTAAATTGAGTTTAAGGGTCTGCTTCCTCACACATATACCCCCAGTCTACTGCAGGCAGCACAGGGGCTACAAGAAGGCAGTCATCATCCTCTGTCTCCAAAGAGTCATGATACTCCCCAATAAAATGTTTTTTCTGAATGATTTTGTCCAGAGGATCCAGTGCTGCAAAACTGGGGAGGTGGGAAAGAGGGGGAAGTATTTTTCCTCATTTTACATCAGCTGCATACCACTCTTGCTTTTCCCCCTTCCTCACTCCCACATTTTTATTCTGAAAACCATGAAAATTTTTCTAGTCACTTCCTTTTTTACATCATTTCTTAAATATTCTGTGCCACAAAAGAAATGAAATTGTTTCTAAGGGCTTCAAAAGAACTCCTGAAATAGTCATATCATATTCATATAATCTGTCGCATGTATTTTATCTCTGCAAGCTGGAACAAGCCCTGGACGTCTCCTTTGTCAAGGACACCATCCTGCCAACCCCCTCAACGTCTTTAGTGAGAGGTCTCTGAAGAAACTGCTCTACAGGTGTGCAAACATGGGGGCATCAAATGACTTGCTGCTTACAAGCACCAGACTGTCTTTCAGAGAAAGAGGAAATACTTCCTGCAGCATTCTTACACTTCAAGCTGTGTTACCTCAGATGCATCTTTGTACCCTTTTCCATCTCTTCCTTAGGATTCAGTCACACACATTCATTTTACTGGAAGTGCTTTATCTGTTTATGGTGTGGTGCTACCTCAAATTCCTTGGATACCTTTCACCACTGAGCCCTAATTTTGCACAGAATTGGAAATGTGGGTGTCAATTGTAGTGTGTGTCTATTGCAAAGCTTTCCCTTGAGGCACAGAGACAGCTCACAGCATCCATGGCAAGTCAGCCAGATGTTCTTCCAGCCAGAGGAAGCCATTCTTATCCTTTTGAAAGGTTCTTGTTACATGTGAGGAAGATCATCTGTAATGTGTAATTTTTAGTTGCTTACCTACTCCCAAGAGGAGGCTGTGCTTTGTCTAAGCCACAATACCACAAAATGCAAACTCTGTCTTCCCCTAAACCAAGAGCAGAGCAGCCCTCAGGAAGGAAACAAGAGGAACATGTTTGGTGGAGAGCTTGTTCCACCAACTTGACTTGCAGCAAAGAGATCAAGAGTAATGAAATGCAGCTTTTCTAGCATAAAGAGCAAGTGCTACATATTAAAACTTGTTCTTGCATAAGCTTAAGGAAAATTTATTAGTCTTCTAATTGGAACTGATTAAGCAATTCTGCTCATATGCAAAACAAACCCCACACTTCATCACACTCATTGACAGCAGCATAACCCTGCAGAATCAACAGGAGACAAGACTTCAGGCTCTTACAAAACAACAGCAGCTCCAGGAAAACCCTGTTCTGCAGTCAAGCAGGCTGGAGTCCACATGAGGTTCATAAAGTGAGACTCCAAGCAGCTTGAAGCACTGTATCCTTGCACTGTCTTTTCAGAGACACATATTTTCAAAACAAACCAAAAGAGCAATTTCTGGCACTTTCAGAGACTTACAGGTTTCACTTGGAGCCCTCCCTGAGGTCTGTAACAGTTTCCCATGGCCACTGAAGAGTGGCTCACCAGACAAAGGGGTGAGTTTTCCCTCAGACACATTCCCAGCTATGCCAGAGCTCACAGATAATGCCTGCATAGCCTGCCTGCAGAGAAGCTGTGTGTTTGATCTGCAACATGTATAAAATGCAAATGTAATACAATATCCAAATGTGACAGTATTAAAATACTAGAATAATTCCAAAATACACATGCCCTTCAGGAAATTTATCAAGAGTGTGGCACATCTTTACTTTCTTGCAATAAAAAACTGTGGTATGGATTTCCTGGACTCAAATCCCATCTTCTTAATTTAAATTGCATTGGATAAACCAAGCTAAGGGAAAACAGAGAGTCACAGTCAGTCACAGTATTAACTAGAGTCATCCCTTCTCCTGGTTTTTGCATACTGTAAACTCAAATAACCACTTGATACATGCATTTTATCAGGATCACTGATCTGTGTTTATCTTTTAATCTTTTTAAATTTTAACTGGCTGCATAAGAGTCTTCAAATGCTCAATCAAGCCCAAACTGCTCTTAACATCCCTTGCTTTTATAAAAATTGCTGCTAAAGATTGCTATTGTAGCTTATCTTTTATTGATATTTCTGATCCTGATAACTGAGCTTAAAGTTGCTGAACTTAGTGCATGAACGAGGAATTATGTGCTTTGTTTTTCAGAGCTAACACACAGATGTGCATACACAGTGCCTGCAAAGTTAATTCTGGTTTTCAGTTGTACTTCAGGAAAAATATATTTCCAGGAAGAGCAATAAATAAGTAAATGGAATCTAGCACCTTTAGCAAACTTTTTTGCCTGTAACAAACAGGTTTGCACCACTGGCTTGAAGAAATTAAAGTTATGTGAAACCCAACAAAATCTGACTTCATGAGACAAAGGAAAAGTTTTAAAACCCCATGTTTGTATCCAGCATGTTGAAATCCACTCTAAACAATTTGGGGTTTAACTATTACTGCACTCTCACACTCCATATTTTAACATTCATTAGGCAAAAATGCACTAAAAATGCCTTGCTACTCCTTTTCTCACTAAATAATTGTTCCAGTTTTACACTGTGAGGAGGTGCAGGACTGCTCTCCCAGAGCTGCAAATACTCCAGACACCATGGTCTCCAAATGAGCTTGGGAAAGGTCTCAAACAAGTGGCTTTCTATTCATGCATTTTCATGGGGCAAAGTTACTCAGGTCCCACATGCCATCATTTTTAGCTTTGCTAGTGCACACAGTGTCAGGCCAGCACTGGAAGAACCCTGCCAGGGTGCCATGAACCAGACATATCCTGTCTCCTGGGGCTGGATCAAAATAAGTCTTGTTTCTGGCAAGGTATAAACTCATTTTAAATTGTCTTTCCAAACTCTTCACCATTTTATCAGCCCAAGGTTGCATAGCAACCTGCCCAAGTTTAATTCTTACTGGCAAAATCCAGACCAAAGTGGAAGTCATACCAGTCAAAGAACAAAGTTCTTTTTTTATGTTTGGGTTACAGTGATCTGTTACACAAACATTCAAAGTTGGGGTGAAGAGCAGCAGAGGGAAAAAACAAACACCACACCATAAAGCCAAGACACCTGGCAAAGTTTCTATCCATTTTTACAGATTTTGACAGGAAATACCTGCAGATTCTTCCCCTCTGAAGATTTCTTCCATATTTCATCTCTCCCTGTCAGAAAGATCAAGTAGCAGAGAGCAATTCCTTTCCCAAGAAGCTCTTTGTAATAGGTCACATCTGTGCAGCTCCAGACACAGACCTTGTGCAAGGTGCTAACTGTGAATTTGTGCCAGTACCTGTGACCCACTGTGATGCTCTTTTAGGACAGTAAAGTTGACAGGATGCAGAGTACAGACCAAACAATAAAACAATTATAATAAAACTGTCTTTTTACCATCTGAGATATCCACATAAATCTGTGTTGTGTACCAGCCTGGTGAGGTTGCAGAGATGATCTAGATATATGATATAACCTAGAGGCTGCAAGATGCAGGGCAGGGCTGGGGTTTAGGTCTCCCCCTTGTTCCCTGTGATGAGACCAGAGCATTTAGTAAAAACACTGTTTACACGTGGTAGACTCACAATCTACCATCTACCAAACACAGTTACAATGACCAAAAAGCTTTTTTATTTTTTAATTTGAAAAGAGTTACCAAATTTTTCACTGAGTACCACATACTTTATAGAGCCAAGATGCTGATTTGACTCTCCCTACAATGACAAATATGCTTTACCTGAATCTAGTTCTGCCATTTTGTGCTAATTTATTTTATATTTCAGACTTCAAATAAAGAGTACAAGAGTGGTATGAAAAATCTACTTTTGCTTAAGTGTGCAGAGTGAGCAAGAACTAATCATGTATAATTAAGATTAAAAGTTCTTCACAGTCATTTTATAATGTATTTCTATAAATACAAAATCCTTGGAGATTTAATGTTGTATTTTGTATATAGTACCATTTACAATTTCTGATTTTGATGTATGTCATTTTGGTTTATTCCCAGCACTAATCACAGTACTCTACCCCTTTCTGACTGAAGCCAAATATTACAGTCCATGTGAATCTTGGCTGGCATTTCACCTGAGTGCTACACAAAAGGGGTGCAGAAGCCAATGTAAAATCAATGGTGTGTTTGCTATAATTTTTTCATAACAAAGAATAATTGATGGCCAGACACACTGGAATAAATCTTGTGTATGTGTACCACAGTTCTTAGATCCACTCTGAAATCACCTTTATCCCATACAAGGTCAGTTACCTGTTAGAAGACAAAGCAGTGTTTCTCAGTAGTGCTAAATTAGATGTTAGTTGTTATTAGTTAAATATCATATAAATTAGTTGTTAGATGGCACTAACAACTCTGAGCAGCTTCAGAGCTGTGTTTGTGCAGAGCAGCTGGGTTCTGTGAGCCAGAGGAGTCCATTGGATCTGGCAGCTTGAATGGCCATGCAGCATCATCTTATCACTATAAACTTTATTTTTGTAGAATCTAGAACAAGCTCTTTTATTACTTGCAACAGCTCCATTTTTTAGAATGGCAAAATGGTTCTTTATTTGTAGCTATTTGTATCATTTTGGTTACAAATCAAATGTAATTTGTATTTGTAACCAAATTGTTACAAATGTAACATTGTATCAAATGTAGTTACTCTATTAATCCTTAATTAATAACATTTTCTTAGAAATTAGCTATGGGATTTTCATTTCTATACTGTAATAAAAGGTTTGAAATCTATTTCACAACTTGCACAAGAGGAAAAATGAAAAAAAAAGAAGAGGTGAGATTGTCATTTAATCTGCTGCAATTGTTATATATGCTCAAAGTAAATTTAGGATAATGACATTTTTATTCAATGGCCCTCCAGGGGTAAGAAAAATTCTGGGTCATTTCTATTTCAAGTTGACCTTAAAGTCCATTTGCTTTGAAACAAAATGTACTAATCTCAGGTAATCTAACCTTGAGGAGTTGTCAGCTTTAGAACAAAATAAAGTACATGTCTCTGAATCTTTAAATGACACCCCATCTTCCCCACCCCCTCAAATACACAGGGGAAACCCAAACCCACTCTAGAATTTCTGGGATAAAATCACTGTAGAGAAACACATGCAAAATTTCTTATAGGTCTCTTCATCCTTGTGCAGATTAAACTATTCACTGAATTTAAGCCAAGTTTGAATCATTTGTGTTCCTTGGGAACTGAATGCTTTGACAGAAGGTTTTTAAGAAAACAGAATAAAACTGAATTTGTCTGGGTCCTAGTGTGAATGGTCGATGGTGTTCTAACAAGCACATTTACCTCTCACAGAGATGAGTGAGTGATCTATTCTAGAGCTAACAGCCTAGAATAGTAGAAAAAATCAAGGGAAATCAGGATAGAGACTAATTTTATGGTTAATTAAGCATAATGAAGACTGAACAAAAGTACAGAGGAAAAAAACCTGAGTGAAGTTTTACAGTGAACTATGACAGATTTTAATAAATTTAGGCCAGTACACATGCCATGAAACCCTGAGTCTGTTTCATAAAAGCAAAACTGGAAATGGCATCCAAAGAACAGGAATTATATAAATTGTGACACTGAATTTCCCCACAGTGCTTCCCTAGAATGTCCAAACTGCGCTGCAGAGTCAATGTCCAAAGAGTTTTAATTCTTAGCTAATTACATTTCCAAGGGAGATGCTGCTCTAGGGGTGGGCAGGAGCAGGCAGATCTGTCTTACAGAGCAGGAGTGGTGCCTGAGCAAAGCCTGTTCCTCTCAGGAGGCAACGGGGGAGCAGACACCTCAGTGAAGGGATGCTCAGGAGTGTTTCTCAGACAAGCACATGCTAAGAACACAAGCATCAAGATGAACAGGTCTGGGGATGAACACTCAAAAAAGGATTTAATTTCTACCATTTAGTGGAACTTTGATGATGCAGAACACTCCAGAGTTTAATGACACAGCATAAACACAGTGTTTTCTGTCTGGTGCTTAAAAGTCAATTATTAATTGAAGTGACTGTACTGATTCTTCTAGCTGGAATGATTTGAAAACAATTTCTGATTCATTGACCTTTGTGTTTAACCCCAGATATTGAATTTGGGTGGTGCAATGTTTCATGTTAATGTATTTCTCTTTTCCTTGATGATGACCTGTTCATCTCCTTTCCAAAAATATGGAAAACTCAAGATAGTCATATCTTAAAAACATCTAAAATTTAATTTGATCAATGCCCAATATTGGTGCAGTGTAAGATTATGCTGAAACTGATCATCCATCTGAAAGGAACACAAGGTTCCAGAAAAGAAAATCACTTCTAAGCACCCAAAGGTGACATGAGAAGAACAAACAGAAATCAAAATCTGTTTTATACAGGGATATATGAAAGGCAAATAAGAATGTCTGATGAGATGGAATATTCTCCTTGTCTTCTTGCCATTCAAACATTTTCACTGCTGTAATAAGAGCTTTGCTGACAACCTGCAATATTTTATTTTCCTATGAGCCTACAGCACTCCTGACCAACAGTGTGCCAGTGCAGACCTCTGGCCCCAGGGAGAACACAAACAGCCCCAGAGCAGCTTGCACAGGGAGCAGGGAGCAGCCAGCCAGGGCTGCAGCAGGGAAATCAAAATCACACTGCCCAGGCTGACCTCGGGAACTTTTCTTGTGGTGAAACGTGGAGGGAGGGGAGGAAACAAGCTCAGTGCTCAGTTTTGAACAGGCAGAATGCAAAAGTTAGGGACCATTTGTAGAGGACAGACCTTTAAACTACGTTTTGATCTTCAAGCTCTGAATGGATTTTTTCAGCACACATTGAATGGATGTTGATTCCCTGCCTTAGATTCTCACTGTGCACAGTGGTGAGTCTTCCCAGGGTTATTTTTGTCAAAATCAAGTCCATGTCACATATTTGAAAAATCTCTATTAAGCAGACTCTTAGGAGTGGATATTTCCAGATAAAACTGAGAGGACACTCCACATTCATGGGAAATGTGAAGGGATGCAGGTAAGACCAAAGATAAATTTCTGTGTGTGCAGAGCAGCTCATGCCTGCTCTCCTGAAGTAATCACACTTGGTCTGTCAAACCTCCTCCCCTCCCTTCAAGGTAGCACTTGTCCTGGATCCTCTTTAGTATTTTAATCAGGTAATAGACAACATAGAAATAATCTGGAGCTACTGGCAGTCTGACAGACAAAATTACAGGTGGCAATTTAGCCCCAACAAATCACAAACAGCAGGTGCATTCTGCTGCTTCTTCTGACACAGAGAGCACAAATCTCTCAGCTTCCTACTCTGTCAAAGCATCAGTTTAAAGAAGTTTCCAGAAATTTAATTTTCTGTATTGTGAAGAAGAACAACAAACATGTTTAAATCATTATCAGAGAGGGATCTATAGATGAAGGGTAGATTAAATCACATATTGCACAACTGACCTCTGTGTTTCAGTAAACCTTACTCCTTTATAAGTAAAGCAGAGCTGAGGATGAGTCCTTTGGCCAAAGCAAAGGGGAGCAATTTCAGTGCATCAAGACACTAATACCCTGCAGGAGTGAAGGGATAACTTGGGATGGCCATAGACCCAAACCCCATGGCCAAGTGGGTCTGAGATCACTGCTGTCCCCTTTGAGGGGCTCTGACTGCATCACTGCCCACCAGGCACAGCACTACCACAAGGTCTGCATTCTTTTTTTTGAAATGAGGTACATCATGGTCAATCTGAAATTCTATATTGCACTGAAAATGTGCATTCCTGGTAATAATATCAATGGCATATTTGAAAAGAAGAAAACCTACAAACCTGAAAATTATTATTTGCCCCAGGTAAACATGGAATTTTTATATTGCTGGGTAGCAAGCAATATAAAAAGGAAGGAAGAAATGAACTTTTCCATAAAGTCCTTTCTGGTAAGCCCCATCTTTTTAGGTGAAGGTACAAGGAGGTGCACAATTCAGTAAGATATGTAGCAATTTACTGGCACATAACTGTCAGAACACTGGAAACCCCTACTCACTGCATACTACAACACCTGGAGCACTGTCATCAGCAACCAAGATGGAAAATAGTCATGCTGCAGGAAAATGCTGTTTAATAAGCCACTTAATCAGGACGAGTGATGTGAACAAACACTGCAAACTGCATCGAATTTGTGGGTCATCAAAGAGTTTTTGTGATCAATAAAATAATAAAGAGATTCAGCAAGTTGCCAACATGCCTTAGGCATATCCTACCACACAGAATCCACCGTGTGTCAGGCAGCACTATTCCCTAGCAACACCAAGTGTTATTATTAGCATCCTGAGACCCAAGGTTATTAGTGAGCTGTGAACTTGCAATACTCAGAAGATAAAAACCTCTAACACTTTTATTGCTCTCATTCACCAGCTGGTGTTTTAATCATAATATGTTGTCTCATTAAAAATCATCACATTAATTCTCCGTATGATTAGAATCCACAAAGCCTGTTGCACACTGCCTTTAAAATAAGAAATGCTTTGTTTCCTGTAGTCTCAGAGTGCTTTGGGGTTTATGTTAAAACCTTTTTTAAGGAGAGGGTACAAAGGAATGGTGGTACATATGAGGGATTTCCCCTAAGGTAGAAACAAAGCTTGAGAAAACAAAGGTCTGAGCTATTCGGGTGGGTTCTGTGCTGAAACTGGCTTTGTTCAGTTGCAGATGGAAGGCAGGCAGACTGTCTAAGTTGTATCTTTAGCCACCAGGCTCTGAGCTCCCAGCTCAGTGAAGCATTTTTGCCCCATTTCCCCCAGCACAGCAGTGTCTCAGCCATTCTCAGAAATGCTTCATGCTTGGCTGGTATTTGCTATGTTGGACCCACACACCCACTAGGAAGTTTTTAAAAGTTCATTAATTATATTAAAAAAAAAAAAGAAAAAGAAAAAGAAAAAATGTAGGAGCATTGCTGTAGAATAAGATCCTCTAGTTGCTGGAAAATTTGGAACAGCACCACAAGCACATGGGGCAAGGGGACACCTTGTGCTCTACCTTTTGCTGCATCAGACACAGCGTGGATGGACTGAGAATCCATCCTGGCACCTCCAGCCTTCAAGAGGAAGCACCACAGCTTCCTCCCAAAACCCTGAACAGAATCATGAGGCAAATAAGAGTGCCTCAAGTCTCAGGTCAGGCAGGCAGAGGAGGCAACCTTGTCTCAACCTATCTCAGACCTTCTTGCTTTGAGAGATCAGTGAGAGCACACTGAGTCTCAGCCCTGCCATCCCACCCGTGCATGGTCCTGCTCCAGGGACAAGCAAAGGCTGATAATGGCTCAGACATTCAGACAAACCCCCCTTGCTGGCATAGAACAAATAGTTGGAGTTCTACATCACAGTTTTGCCAGATCCCTGCTAGTACCATCTCACCAAACAGCATGGACAGTATTTGTTTGCATTTAGAGACATTCTGAATCTCATCAGCCCAAACCACAGCATTTCTCACTGCCAAGTCTTCCTCTCCACATCTCCTGATGTTTTACATTTTTATTTTGTCTTCTTGAGGTAGAAAAGTATTCAGAGTGGGATTTCTTTGGGTTTGCATTTTTCTTTCAGAGGCTCAAATTCACACAGCCCACAGAATGTGGTTCATTGTCAATCTCTCTACACAAACTGCAGGGTTTTAAATTTTCCTGCAAATGGAGAAGGTTGTACCCTGGGACCAAGGGAGTTGCTAGAGCCAGGGCAACAAGTGAAATTCAGACTAATCCTGTATTTGCAAATCCTGTGAATAGAAGATTCTGGCTCACCCTCAGTACCAGTCCCATCCTCGTGTCCCTTGCTTTCTGTCATTGAGCCTTCAGCAGAAATCTTTTGGGGGTGTTTGTAAATTAGCTCACCAGTCAGCCTCCTGTTCAGCTTGCAGCAGCACCTTCCCAATTAGCAGCTATTCTTCCACTCTAGTCTATACTCTAAGAGTCATTATTCTAAATTGACCTACAGATTGAACACCCCTCTTTCTATCTGTAATCAGGCCAGGTACCAACATGTTCTAAATCCTCCCTCATCTGATTACATTACTGCCCATTAATTTTCTTCTTTATTGATGTTATTATTCCAGCCTCACAGTACTGGATTGATGTTGCCTATTGACACAAACAACTTCAGCTGTACAGCTCAACTCCTGTATGTCTGTTCTACAGTATCAGTAAAATAGGCACATTTATAATCACATTTATTTGTAATGCTTCGTCATGTTCACAAAAGGATTATGTACCACTATGTAAGAACATCTGCAGAGGGGATTGTACAAACATTTACAGCTGAATCCCAGTTCTTAATAACCTTTTCTTTTGTATTTTTCTAGCTGGAACATGACAAATTTCTATCTGGGGCTGTATTTAAAAAATAGGAGCACTAGCTATCTAAGACAAGAACTAAAGACAAAAGAAGGAAACACATCTTCTCACAGAAGAATATTAAAATGACAAAACCCCTACAAAGTCCAAAAATATTCCAGCATAAAAAAATGATTTGAATTATGAAAAGATACAGGCACCCAGTGGAGTAAATCTCTTGACTACATGATGAAAACATGTAATTTCTGAAATTTAAAGAAACTCTATCCTGGAAAGTAAGAAACTTTCATATCCATGATTGAATCTGCAGCCAACCTGGTTTTCTCCTTCCCAGTCCACTTATTTATTTATTTATTTTTTAAGACGACTTGCACCC
>VXBS01005890.1:113026-135572 GCA_013400255.1 Sitta europaea
CCCCCCCCCCCCCCCCCCCCCTTTTGAGACCAGTTTGTGATTCCCCTCACAGCTCCCGTTCCTGCCCCAGAGCCCTGGGTGAGCAGAGGCACAGGGGCACAGCCAGAAGCAGCAACTCCTCTGGCTTGGACCCCTCCTTCCCTCCTGGCATCTCCTTCCCGTGCTACAGCAAGGCTGCAAAACCCCGAGTGCAGAGAGGGAAGGAGCAGGAGCTGCACAGCCACCCAGGGATCCTCCCAGGTGACACCCTGTGGCTTCCCCCACCTTGCCAAGCGTTTTCCTCTCCCTCAGACTGTTTAGGAACTTTGGATCTCAGCCCTGTGCTCAGCAGAGCCCTGTCACAAATCCACCTGAGGACAGGGCAGGGGGTCCAGGCTGTGCTCCTTGCCCAGCTGCCCCCTGGCCACCTGCAGCTCAGCAAAGGAAACCAAACCGGACCCTTCGAGCTGGTGATCATTTAATCTCCCAGAAGATGATTTTAGCAAGCAGGAAAACACTCTTTCTCTATGTAACATTCTCAAAGGCATCAAAAACCCTTTATGAAAGTATAATTCTTCTTTCTGAAAGCTAATTAACACTGAGAACAGACACTGGAATACTCCAAGGTTTCCCCTGGCTGACAATTTTAAATACTGTTTCCTTCAATCTTCATGGACTTCGAACTGAACACTTTTTTACACTTCCAGTGAAATACTGTTATTTAATCTGCATTAAAATGCTGCTTCTTGTCATTCTGAAATTTCCAGCTCTACTACTCTGAACTATGTAATCTATTATAGCCTTTATCTTTACACTAACCATGTCAGGAGCAATCTGGATATCCTAATCTTCCCCTTTCTAACACCATAATCTCCTGATCATTAATGAAAAGAGAAAAAAAAAGAGAAAAACTTGCAAAGCTCTTCTGTGCTTCTTGTTCAATGTTAGCAGTTGCTAAATCACTTGGCAAAACTAATAGGCAGCCAAGCTTTTCTGGTTTATTTGAAGATTTGTTTTAATTGTGTTCCCTCTGTTAATCTTCCTCTGTTGCTTTATTATGCATCACAAGCTTCCTCACTTCCTAGATTAGATCCATTGCTCTTTATTACTCCTTGGCACAGTCTGCAACACCTTACCTCAGCACCCCATTTGTGACTGGCACATGACACTTTATTGAACTAGACCAGTGTAATGTGAATGCAAGTGATTCATTTTCCAGCACTTCTTAGGAAAAAAAAACTTCATTTTTTGCTTTAGGAAATGAGAGCAGTTCTCTAAACCAAATGGGGCACTTACCCAAATCAACCTCATCTGCCATTGAAGTCAGCCCTGTTCAGACAGTGAAGCTACACTGTGTGAGATCCAGAGGTCCCTGCCAATGAACAGTTTTCTGTGACTCTCATTCCAAACCCACTCCCTTTTTGGCTCATTCTCATACCTTAACACTAAGTCTTTCTTTTGCTATGTGCATGAAGTCTTAATCGGAGTATGTGCCCACATATTGTTGAAGGGCTACATTCACAACACAGCAATTCATGTTCTCATTTTCCCTGCCTGCAACCTCACCCTGTTCTCTCCTGTTCCACAGAAATGCTTGAAATACCTGCCAGAGATTACTCAGAGGCTTGCTTTCCCTTTCTTGATACAATGTGTGCACAGAGTACACATTAGGAGCTGAGACAGAGCTCTACCTTCTCCCAGGTGAGTGCCTTCCCTGCCACATTGTGCATCATGTCCTCTTCCTCTGGTTTGTTCTTTTGTTCTTCCAGAGGAATACTCAACTACTTCAATGTAGTATACATATATATTGCAGTGGAAGAGGTAGTGCTGCTACCCTTTCTTTGTTTTTAATGAGTTACCTTAACAGTTTTGTTTGGATATTGCATGCACACACACTGCAGTCTCTGTTTGAAGGGAAGAAAAAAAGCAACAAAAAATTCCTCCCTCCTGTGTCTTCCTTCTAGGTTTACAGAAGAAACCAAAAACTTGTTTTCACAGCCCCAGCAGACCACAGGCTGATCATTTCTCTTGCATGGTTCTAAGCCAGTGAAACAACACTGATAACTGGCTTTAAACCTCAGTAATGCATGAAGAATAACATGGGTTATTTGTCACGTGTCACATAAAGAATAAATAACCTCTGCATGCAAACAGGAGAAGTTGCCACTAAAGCAACGAGGTGTTTTTCCATCTATCAGAACATGCCACATAGGAATAGCAATTTCTTCTATCTACATGCTTCCTGCATGCACTGGTGACAGAAATGCTGAGTGTTTCTGTCCTGCTTATTGGGTCAAGTACAAACACCAGCCCGCGTGGGGAATGAAGGAGATTTTGCAAGCCTGTGGCTTCCACTGCACCATGAGATTCACAGCTTTCAGCAGTTCAAGAGGAGCTCATAAGAAGGCAAGGGTGCCACCTCTCCACCTCTGCACACCCTGCCCAACTCTCATCGCACATCCTTCAGAAGCAGGGCTGCTCTGCAGGCTGGGTGAGACACCCTTCTCCTTCACAGCCTGTGCCAAAGCTGGCAACTCAGGTCATGGTGGGAAATACAGCTGTGGCCCAAGAGCTCCACAGAAATATCTGAACTACGTAAATAAGTATTAAACACCTTTTTTTTTTTTTATTTTTTTGTAGATTAATTTCTTCAGTACAAACAACCAGATGAAGAATTCGAAGGAATGTGCGAGAACATAAGTGGGAAGCAAATGAGTGAGCAGGGTGGTATTACCAGGCCCCAAAGTGAGTGTTATCTCTGCACTATGAAAGAAGTTAAAAATGATACCTGTCAGCTATGGAACATTTGCTGTTTGAAGAAATAAGATATTAAATAGCTTCATGAAATGCCAGAAGAGATGAGTAATTATTCAGTCAGGCACCTAGACCAGATTAATTACAGCTTGGGAAGAGAAATCTTGATAAGGATGTTTCTGTAAGGTGGCAGCACTGAAGGAGAGCCTTCATGTTCTAGTAACCAACAGGATAATAATAACAATGACATAAATAAGAAAACCCATCACAGTAAGAACAACAAAACAATAAAGCAAACAAACTGCCCCCAAACCTCACATGACAGGAAGCATTACCTCATGAAGAAGGATCCAAGAGCTATTTATCAGAGTCTGTCTTTCTGCCCTAAGCCAGAACATCCAGCTCATAAATTTTAGGGTAACTTTGAGGTACCCCAAAGTATTTTTTAGTAGAATATCGAGTATTTATCTTGCCCTTAAAATAGTGTAATAAAATACGTGAAAAGCTATGCAGAGTCTGTTACAAAAAGCTTAAATACAGAAACTGTGAAGAACCTTGTGTGTCATCAAGGAGAGATGAAAAATGCAATTCCCTTGAAGTTTTAGAAGAAAAGAATTTTTATTTCTCACTTACATCGTCTCTTCTCCATAAGGTATAAGATGATGTTAAAAAAGTGAATTATTTTCTCTTAGGGGAAATCTGTTGTACATAGCGATCTCTCTCTATAGAGGTTATTTGGATATAAGATTATTTGGAGAAAATTACACTAATCTCAATTGCACTGACTGACAATTTCAGTCAGAGAAGCCCTACATCACCAAGTACTTTATCAAAGAAAATACCATACACTTCAAAACCAGAAGATTATCAGACTCCTTTATTCAAAATTAAGCATGCAGCTTCCACAAGATTTTTGGTCTTATACATGCAATATCAAAATATGCCATGCCAATTTCTTTAAGAATAACCTCAACAGCCTTTTGCTTCTAATGAAAATAAGTACTAAATTCCAGTAGCACCCCAATTTACTGTCAATTCAACTTTTCAGCTGTACTATATAAGACAGCAGGGATATCTTAAAGGTAATGCAGTTTTAATATCTTTATTTGTAGAGATAGAAAATTTGCTTTGTCTCTTCCAAAAGTCCTTCCCTTCTGGTCAGTCTGCTGACAAAATTCATCTTTTCAGTTCTCCAAGTCTGGTTTCAGGTGACTAACAAACAGCTTCACTGTGATGCTTTCAGAATTTATGGGATCTGATCCCACATGGATGTCGTGCCCTACCTTAGCAAGATAGCTTAAAACCCTTTTGTTTTAAACTCTCCCTCCTGGCTGAGCACTGCAGGCCCAGGGTCCCATCCTGCAGTCATTTCTCACATCAGGCTCCTCTTGTGCTTCCAGGAGGAGCTGTCCCCACCATCAGCCCGTGGAAACTACCCAACCCAGCTCAGGAGGTCTGCACACCTCCAAAAACACACGAGCACTGCTGTTCCTGGAAGGAGGAAGGGCTTTGAGTAGGGACACAAAGCAGGAACTCTTGCCTGCAGGAGCAGGGGAAGAGCAGCAGCACCAGCAGCACCAGCAGCAGCACCAGCATCACCAGCAGCACCAGCACCAGCACCAACACCAGCTCCAGCACCAGCAGCACCAGCACCAGCAGCACCAGCAGCACCAGCAGCACCAGCAGCAGCAGCACCAACAACAGCATCACCAGCAGCACCAGCAGCAGCACCAACACCAGCACCAGGACTNACCAGCAGCACCAGCACCAGCACCACCAGCACCAGCAGCACCAGCACCAGCACCACCAGCACCAGCAGCACCAGCAGCAGCCCCCAGGCAGCTCCTGAGCACACCCCCAGCTGGTGCTCTCCACTCCTGCTGATTAGGCATTTAGTGCCTTGCTCTCTCACTCAGACTGGTGTCATTTCCTCAGCACTGCCCATCCTTCCACTCCTCTTCTGTGGGAGAAAATCCTTAAAGTCTTACCCTAACAACCAGGGGGAAAAATCCCCCTGCAAGTCCAGTGAAATCCTCCTCTTTCAAGGAAAGAGAAAAGTAAGTCGTTATCAAAAGGCCAAGCTCACCATTCATGCAGTCACACTGATTCCTTTACCTACATGTTATACATGATTTTCTATCCTTCCCACTCCAAGTTTTTGTTCTTTGGAAGGATAAGAATTTGTAGCTACTCTATATTTGCAAAATTTTTGGTATACATGGGCTTTGTTCCTATTTGGTCCTTGATTCCATCATTGTAATAATAAAAGTTGAACATTCAGAAATAGTACAAAAATAACTATTTCAGACAGAAGACTGATTATCAGGAAGCATACAAAAAATAATAATTGTCTCAAGGTCTCTGCTGTTTCTAGAACTTTCTTCCCTACAAGTTGAGCTGTGAAAATTAGACTTTGCAGCTCAGTTTTAGGTGTGAGAATTGCCAAAGTTGCTGAGAGCAGTCTGGCAGATAACTTAGGATGCCACACACCTGTGTTTGCAAGAACAAGTCAAGTAAGTCTTGTTTTCTTCCTTTGGCCTGAGAACTTTTTTTACTGTTTAGAGATCTGTAAAGAAATTCAACTATTACAGTTGAATATTTTCCAACTTTTCTTCTAGTTCCAAGTCTAGCCACTGGTCCACGTGAAGATTTTTGCAGAAAATGTTTGACTTCCTTAGGTACTGTTATAATTCTCTTAGAGAGAAAAATTGTTAATGGTTAAAAACACACAACAGACTGTAACCACTTTTCCAAACAGTTCTCTTTTCATAACATTAAAAAAAAATAATATTATAATTCTAGCATTAACACCCCCATATTTATAGTAATATTTTCCTTTTAATTTGTTTTTTATTCAAGGATTTTCTTATTAAAAAAAATTTTTTTTCTATTTGTTTGCCATTTCAAGATCATACTTATGGGAATGCACCACATTTTGAAGTTTTTATTCAAAAGTAATTCACAAAGAAGTTCTCCTTGTTGTTTTATGCCTGTTTTGGCTGCTTTTTCTGCCTTTCTATGTCTATGCAGGTAGGTGGATTTTTGCTTTCAGCCAGTTCTGCCTAGTGACAGCATGAGGTGTGCTCACAGCTCTGCCAGTAAATTTAACATTGAAAAAGGACAAGGGCAAAGGTTTTTTCACCAGCCACACTATTTTCATTAGATCAAAGAAACTTCTTATTTATAGGACTTATTAGGACAATTTTAAGAAGAAATAAAAGATCACCGAAGCTATTGTACTGTGCTGTGAGAGTATTTTCAAGCACAAAGACCTTTGGAGAGCAGCACAGACAGTTGGGTTGCTGGTTCCAGCACCCAGGCTCGTTTGGTCCCCTCCAGCAGCCCAGCAGGGCTCTGCCAGTGCCCCCCAGCCTGTTTTCCATAGCAAGCTGGGAGGGACACTCTGAGCAGCTCCAGGCTGTGTCCTGACCGAGGGGCTGCAGTCCACACCTTCCTTTTCCCAGCAGGAATCTGTGCAAGAATTACTGAGAGCATCCCACAGCACGTTTCAGCAAGGATTGCCTCAGCCAGCAGGAGCTGCTTGTCTTTGTTATCCCGTGCAGCTGCCTGGCCACATTGCTCTCCTGAAGTGTTGGTGCTGTGTAGGAAGGTGTTAGCAAACAAGAATCTATTGCAATTCCCTTTGAGTAAACTGAAAATGATTAAATGAATACAATAAGAATGAGAAATGGAAGTGTTACTGGAACAGCTATATTTGGCAATAAATCTGCCCTTGATTACTTGTTATTTGTTAGTGCTCACTGGCTGAAGACAGTGAACTGTCTCTACTTTGTGTTTCTAGAAAATTTCTGCCCTGGTGAGGCTTTTCAATGGTACAAATTAATTATATTAAGGCATCTTCTCAATCAGTTGTCATACTGCTATCAAGTACAGTTCAGAAATCTATCAGACCCAAGACCCAAGAAGTCTCTCTTCTAATCAGAAGTTCTGATGAAAGACTGGTTCCTTTAGTCCTATATGATTATTTTTGTGTAAAGAAAATGTCTTTGCAGTCAAAAAAATCTTGCAAGCACAAATAGAGCCTAGATGTGAGCACATATTCCAAAGCCATGCTTGAATTACTAGAACTACACTGAGTCTGTGCTGCTTCTGTTGCCAGAATCTCTAGAGAAATATCTTGCTGTTACTGGTGTTGTTCTAAACCACTTTGAGAGTGCTTTGTTAAAAAGACAAAAGTTCAAATCTCCCTTTGGGAGACTGTGGCCAAAGCCATCTCCATTTTCATGTTTTTCAGCACTCTATGAGGTAGAATTTAATCCATTATTTGAAATTCTTTTTAAAGTAAGGTTTGGGTTTGTTGCTTTTTTTCCTGATGATTTTCTGAAGGGTGAAATGTCCCCTAGAAAAAAATATCATCAATGTTCTCTTCACAGTACTACTCTGGTCCTTTTTAGTCATTTTATTTCCTTTTCTTATAAATTAAATTTATTTGCAGAGACAGAACTCTTCAAAGATATTCCCAGAAGATCTCTGGTTAGATTATACCACTACTTCAAATGATAATGAATCTGTTTCTGAAAAACAAATGTTTGTCTCTTCCAAATTGTGCCTTGAGTTCCCTTGAGCTTTACAATTCAGTGAGCATTAATGTTACATAGCACAAATAATGGGACTTTTTCTGAGAAGACAGGATGCAGCTGCTGATGCTTAATTAAAACTTGTAAGATTTGTTGTGTTGCTTTGATCTGTTGCTTTTTTTGTTTCCCCACCTTTTGAGCAAAGGTTCTGTCAAAGCCCAAATGAATGCCTCACGTTCATCTCAGTGAATGTCATGCACAGGACCTGTCTTTGAAGCTTTTGAGAGAAGAGGACAACTCCTTCCAAGGTGAAAACATTGACATGTTTAACTGTGTTTACATTATATTATTAGATCCATGTTAACAAAACACACAGCTTATATATTCAAATGATTTCAAGCAGGTGACAGTGACACAGTTTGTACACACAAGTAAAGATACCTGGAAGAGTTCAAGGAACATGTGGAGGTGGCACTTGAAGACATGGTCTGGTGGTGATCTCAGTCGTGCTGCTAGGTTGATGGTTGGACTTGATAATCTTAGAAGTCTTCTCCAACCTGAATGGTGCTAGAATATGTGCCAAAAGCCACAGAACAGTACTTATACCTCATTTTAATGAACACCACTCATGCAGGAAGCCTATTCCACACTCTATACAATATGCAGCACCCTACAGAGTACTGATACAGACATTGGGCAAGACAAGAATTAGAGGCAGCATAAAATGCTGTTGGAATGGGTCAGAGTTGATACTGTGTGACCTGCAGCAACCAGGACATCACTGCTCTCATGTCTGCACAGGAAGGGGCACAGCTTCTAGCAGCACAAAGACATTGTTGGGCATAATTTGAGGAAAAAAGGCAATGCTGAATCAAATCAAATCAGAGGAAAAAGAGAGAAACCTGCAGTTCTCCCTCTCCTTTCTGTATTTTGCAAAAGATGCAGGTGTTATGTGCATTTGAGCTGGGGGCAGAACATCTCAGCTGACAAAGACCAGGGGCAGGGTGACATGTATGAACTAGGGGCAGCTAGAACTAGCTTTACCTTGTCTCTGTACCTTAATGAAAACTATTATAAAACCATTTACCTTTCAAGATTTGTATGGATTATTGCAACAAATGGATTACTTTTCTCCCTGTCTGATTAAAAATACTTAGAGTCACACTCTAAGAAGAGGACTGAAGAGTAACAGAGAAATCTTAAACACACATACAGTGGTGTCAGTGATATGTACTGCTTAAAGCTCTTAGGCTAAAAGACAAAAGTCACTTTTCATCCACAGTCATGCCAGTGAATGTAGGGAGCACCCAGGTATTGAATGAGTGCCACTTATTTACCAGTGGATAAGAAGACTTTTGGTGTTAGGATCCCAGATCACTATTATGGATTCTTAAAGGAGTCCTTTAGTTCTGCTGAAAGAAAAATATGATGTGTAAAGCCAGAATTTGTGCTGCTTTTGCTGCCACCCAGAAAACAATGCCATGGCATGCTGTGGGGAGGAGCATGACCACTCTGCCTTTGGCACCTCGAGAGCCAGTCTGGCTGCTGCTGGGCAAAGAGCTGGCTGGTGACAGGTGAGGACTGTCACTAGAGGAGCACAGGGGAGACACATAAATGGCTTTGCAGGATTCAGCTGTCCCTGATCTGTTCACAGCCATCTCCTCCCAGGGGTGGCAAGATTCAGCATCACCTGTAGTACTGGCAAGCCTTGACACAACAGCAAGGAAATCAGGACACAAATTAATTTACAGATTACCCTCTGCTCCATCTAAGCAGCTACAAGTTTCTAGAAATTGGAAGGTCATTAGCTCTCTTAGCAATAAATAATGCAGAGGATGGAATTTTTAAAGAGGGTATAATGTGCCTGAGAGCTGCTACCATGCTCATTACTGATTTCTGCCAAAATTTTGTGTGTCTTCATAGATGAAAGTAGTCAAACACCAGATATTGAGATCTTAATTTGAGTTGGCACTATTTTATTTGGTATTTTCAGTCTGAAAACAGCACAGATATGTTACAAATTGATGCTTGTGACTGGCAGGTTTCAACAGGAGCAGAGGAACCCATCTACTCATCTCTCCATTTGGATTTATCTTAAACCTGCTATGGAGTCAGACTCTTCTGTGTTACTTACTGTACAACATGGATTTGATTTAACATCTATTTCAGACACATCTCAGAGAGGTTTGAGAAATATAAACCTACCATACCATCCTGTAAAAAGGACATTGTCCTCTACACTCCTCATTCCTCTCTGCCCTAACATCCTGCAAAGAAATCAACTTTTTTGACTGAAAAAGGACAGTCCCTACTACTGTGTAATCCGTGCCACAGAAAAAGAGCTGTTTGATTTATATTGAACCATTTTAATTAAAAGTTCTAAACATTGTGTTAAAGGACATGTCCTTTTCCTGACACACTTTAACTTTTTGTTTTAAATTGTCTACCTCGCTGCCACATAATCATCAGCAGATTTCTAACACACCCTTTTTAAAGGAAAGGTTTTATTTTTAAAATTATGGCACAAACTTGATGAGGCAGCAGGTGGCTGTGCAGGGAGGACAGCTGAACTGATGCATTATGAAAGGTATTAACATGGATGTAGAAAGACTAATCATTCTGTAGGTCAAACCTAAAGTTAGAATGTTAATGTGCTGACATGGTAAGCATTTTAGTAAACGAAATAATTAAAATATTTTTCTAGCACAGAGAAATAGATGTCCACCTGCAAGTATGCATATGACAATACAATAGCCCAGGCTTTCAACTGGGGGAAGTTTTCAGAGTCCAAGCAGCATCTAATATTTACCTGGCAGTCTGAGCTGCTTTGTCATTTTTAAAAGTTACAGATTTAAAAAAAAAATCCCTTGGGCACCCAGGTTTTTTTGGTTTTTTTTGAAACACAGTATGGAGAGATCTTGAAAATATAAAGGCAAAAAATAGATTCAAGGGGTTGCATTAATCAGGAAAATTCTGTCCTCCTGCTGAATGAGGCAGACGTGCTATCTAGCAAACCATTTAAAAGTATTGCTTAGGGACTGCTTGTGCTATGGGAAAGCTGTTCAACTTCCTCTTTCTGCCAAAACAACTTCATTGTGATATTTTCACAGCCGTGGCACTTGTTGTTTCAATTTGTTCTTTATTCCAAAGCTCCTTCAGAACAAGGTGGTTACCTTTCAGACACCTGAAGAGACACCTTCACATCTTGAGTTTCACTTTGCTTACAGTGAACTGAGAAAAAAACACATCAAAACAAGTGAGCACAAGTGTTTTGGGGGTTGTATTTAAAAGAACAGGAAGACATAAGCTCCTTTCTGAGACAGCTCAACCTTTCATGTCAAAATCCAGTCGTGTGTAACAAATCTAAACACACGTGCCAGGCTGCTTGGGAAGCCTCTTGGTGTGTGTTGTTGTGGAGGGATGGAAATGTGTGGGTAGATGTTGGCATTCCCTACTCAGTTTTTCAAGTTTCTGATTGAAGTCAGACAACCAGACAAGATGCAAACCAGAGGAAACCTCTGAAAGATTCAAGATAAGCTCACAGTGGGCTTGTGGGCCAAGTGCACAATCTCAGAGGCTACAAATTGTGTCAGAGACACAAATCTGCTGCTGGTTTACTTCACTGCATACAGTGAAATGAAACCTTGGACCTTTTTATCAAAGAAATATGCTTTTATCTAAGAAACCTCTGCTTTGCTTCCCAGAAAGAACAAAAACAATGTTTGCTTCATTCTTCCTGGTTAATGTTGGCAAGGGCAACATTATTCAAGTATTGACAAACTCAATTCCTATTTTAGTCCTCTTTAGGAAGCTCTTTATCAGATAGATAGTCAGTCATTGCACAAAAGAGCAAAAAAGACAAATGCTAGGTAGGAGAATACTCAATACTTTTGATTAAATATTCAGAATTGCAATTACTATTTTTAATTAATAAATATTTTAATTAATAAANAATAACTTACAATCATCCCTAAGAATGCTCTTTAATGCCCCCTCATAATGAGGAAGGAGAAGTTCTGCGTGTCTTGTGACTTTTGGACCTGGAATTACAGATGATGATGAAATCACAAGGTTTAAGACAAAAGGCTAAGAGCTGTTATTTTCTATAACATCACCCCATACCAAATATAAGCAGCTGAAACAGAAATTTTACAGAACAGATCCTCAGGATTTCAGGGCTGGGTATTCAGATGGCCAACTCTGCAGTTGGGATTTCAGTTTTCCTGACTAGCTAAACTGCTAGGTGGGAGCTTGTTTTCTAACTGCACTCCTCTGCTGATACTAACTGAGCACACCTTCAAATGATTTCAGCGTCCCATGTGGTGAGGTTATTTCAAAACATACCTTCTATATTGGTGCTGACGTGGGAGCTGATGGCAGGTGTGTGTATTTTAATATTTGGATCCTACCAGGACAACTCTTGCAGTGGATTTTTCCAATCCATGCCCATTTCCTATGCTGTGTCTCACCTAGTGAAGCTGTCTCAGTGTGCAAGCCTGGCTCTTTCCATGTCCATGCAGAGCTGAAAGAAGGGACCAGGAGCTGCTCTGAGTTTCCCCTTCCATCTCCATGAATACATGCAGTGTGCACCAACTGCTTGGCTCTGCAGATCTGCTCCTGTTGCACTGTCCTACTTGCCAATGCACAGGCATCTTTAGAAAAATTGCCTCTGCACTCTTGGGAATGATTTTAACCACATAGCCACTGCACCCATGGAGGGAATGGGCAGAAACACAACTTGGAGTTGTTTCATCACTGAGGAACCTGGGAGTAATGTGGCTAAATGTTTCCCCTCCAGGAGATATAACCCCATGGTAATCTAGTGCTGCTGCTTCCAGCACGACCTCAGTTCCTTGCTCCCTGCTGCACCATCCATGAGATGGCACCAGGATGTGGCTGAGGCTCAGAGGGCAGCTCTGCACGTTGGTGATGCTCTCTGTCCTGCACTGGCCTTACTTCTGTGCCTCAGGGAGGGCACAACAACTTCCCAGGTAGCCAGAAAAACAACTCTTTTTGACTCTGATGCCTCCTGAAGTTAATGTAGCCATCATCATGGGGGTCTGTACCAGCTAAAAGAATGCTGGGAATGTAGCATTCAAAGGGAAAGGTAGAATTTTCCAGGGGAGAAGGCAGAAGGGAATCCAGCAGAGTGTACAATGCAGAGAGAAATTAATTCAGCTTTCTGCATGCAGCATACATTGGTAGCAATTGCTTCTTGTACATTGAGCTCAGGGCAATACATCACAAAATTCATTTCTCTGACCTTGTGAACATTCTTTTCTCACAAACTAGGTCTTTATGTTTGATTCATAAAAGCAGAAGAGAACTGCAGAATATTCAACTGTATAAAAGCAATATATAGGACAGACTTCCCTTTGCTGTCAGATGAATGATGAAACATTTGCACAAAGATGAATAAATCAGTCTTGTGCAAAACAATGGTCTAGTAGTTTCAGAAAAGTATGTGGGAACCATGAAGTTTCTTATTCTGTGGCTCTCACCATGCTATTTGGGTACTCTCTGTAGTTAATAGACAGTTTGGGGGCTGGTTCTGACACTTATGGAATCTGTGAAGTCTGTAAGGAACACATCTGCTTATGTACAAAGGAATTATGAATCCTGCATATTAGGGGTATAACTGCAGCAGAGCCAATATTTTACTCCAAGCATCGACATTTAATCTTAATGCCTTCCTTCCTTCCTGGGGAAATAATTATAATATGAATCTAATTCAAAGCCAGAGGAAATCAGAGCTGTTTGTCCAAATATATTAACTTTTGGCTAGATTGTGTGGCTGCAACCTCCTGTTTTGTGGAATTAAAGCATTTCACAGCTAGGGCAAGTTGGGTCTTAAAGCACCACGAGGCCAAGACAGACTGGGATAAGTTTTAACACGTCCTGTCATAAATGGGATGGGTCCCTACCCAGTCTAAGTCCTTTCCTTTTTAATTTATTATTATTTATTTATGCATTGCCAAAGCAACCTTGTGCATCAATGAATATGTAGGTAGCCTAGATACCAGCATTATACACTGTAGTTTTTTGGGTGACTGCAAGTAGACAGATGGTTAAGGGCTTTGGAAATTCCACCCAGAAAACTGTCTCTAGTCCTTGTCTTTGTTCATTTTTAATTGAAATCAGAAAACCTATTAAAACTTGAAATGAGTACAACTTTAACATGAAAAGAGCTGCCAAACAGCCAAGTAAGGCTCAAAATGAATTTTGGCATTTTAGTACTCAATGAATTAGCAAATGTGTCCAGATGGGTATCTACTATCTTATCTTTTGATATCACAGACATCTAAATCATTCAAATCCTCATTAAGGTAATTAATGTATTAAACCAACATATAGAAGACAATCAAAAAAACCCCAAACAACAAACCCAGCCATTAAGTCACACATCAAAGGGAGAAAGCTGCAGAAAATTTACTTGAAGACAAAAGACTCATAAATCCCTTTTCTGTTTTTGATAATTTTTAAGAAGTACATTTAAGAATTTCCCTCCCTTTCCCTAATGTTATCCAAACTAACAATGACGGGGAGTAGAATTGCCATTTTCAAATAAGATGTTATAGGTTAACACCTGAGTTTAATTAACTATAAAAGGTAAAAAAGCAGCTACAAAAAAGGTCAAATTTAAAGATTTGAGGAAAGAACCAAACCTCCAAAGACACACATGCAAAAATGAGCTCAGCATCTAGATTAACCAATATCTTCTAAGTCTACAAGATGACGAAGAGCTCAAAAGAAGCAAGATGACATTTCTAGAAGTGAAAGGAAGGAATTCTTTTGGGCTTGGAAGTGCACCAGCATTGCAAACTCTCCTAAAACTCCATGCAGAGGGCTGGCTCAGACCTGCCTGTCCAGCTGGGCTCTTGGAGCAGTGCTCTGCTGACACGGGGCCAGGTGCTCGGCAGGCCAGGCTGGGCAGCAACAATGCCACGGTCAGCCCAGGGCAGGGAATGCTGGTGCCTTTAGTGACCAGCCAGAATTTGTTCCTTGTGCAGAACAGTTTGAGGAGGGAGGGCCCTTAAAGATCCTCCAGTTACAGCACCTTCCCCTGGGCCAGGTTGCTCCAAGCCCCATCCAACATTTCCAGGGATGGGAGCTTTGAGCCCTTCTCTGGGCAAGCTGTTCCACTGCCTCCAGAATTATTTATTTCATTATCTGCAATCTAGACCTACCCTTTTTTCACTTTGCTGAATTTGGTTACTTCTTTGTATCTAGAAACACAGCAATTGCAGAAAAGATGTGTAAACTCACACATGGAGAATATATTACTTTAGAAAGCTGCCTGAAGTCATGTCAAGAGATGTGGCTGAACTGCTGGGACTGGGCTGCCACCTGCACCCAGCCAGGAAGTTTCCATCCAGCTTAGATATCTTTGTGTTTTATACTTTGCACAGCTCAGTTCTAATAATTCCAGTTTTCCCTTACCCTGCCAGGCCACATGAGAGGGCTTGTCTGGGAACTTTCTTTCTACTCTTACTTGACCTTGTTTTTTCCTTCATCTCAACCAGAAATTTCAATGGGAAAGGCTTTATGGCAAAGGTGGCATCACACAGCAGAACTTGGAGGGAGAATAGTGCACTCAAAGAAAGTGGTTATGGATTGAATTATGAAAGGTTTCCATTTGCTGGCAGAAGGGAAAGTTTGCCCTGTAGCTTCACAGGAACTAGAAATTTCAGATGATCCAGAAATAAGCAGCAGACAAAAATTTAAAAAAGACTCAGTTCCAACACCCATGGGGAAATGACCTCCTCTGTACTTTACAGAGTCTCCACGTCAAACAGAAGAAATGCAGTGCAGAGTTTCTAAAAGGTGTGCTTTTATTATTTTCTATTTTTCTTTTCTAAATAGACTTGTTTAAATTGATTGTTTTTAATATATCCTTAAAAGGGCACTGCTGTGTGTTTGTCTGAGAGGGTGGAGGGCATGTTTTGTGCAATCCACACAACAATGGCACCAGCCACACACAATTCAGTTGCTCAGGAGAAGTTTGCTCCAGCCTTTAATGGAGCTTCTTTTCAGATATGCTCTGGAAGCACACACCATTATCAAGTAGCAAAAGAGTAATCGATGAGTAATAATTATGTGGAGGAAAACTATAATGTTCAAGAAAACTGTGCATTTTAATTTCTTGCTTTAAATGCATTTGAAGCATTTTCAGCATAAGATAGACTAAGATAAGCTGGCAGTTCTCATGCTTTCCCTTTGTGCCATACTCAAAATCAAGTTTCCTTTGCTTCTGTCAAGGTAAACTCCATTTGGCACAATGGTGCTGATTTTTATTGCTTTGAACTGGTCTAGGTCTCCAGTAATGATATATGTTTTGAGCCCTACAAGTGTCTGGAACAAAGATGAACCTGTAAATCCCTGTCAAAGCTATACTCACATTTTCCATAAGCACGTGTCTGAGCTAGCTTTAGTTACACTGACTTCATTATTGGTTTTCATTTATTTATTCATTTTTCTTTGGAAGCATGGCTTCTTAAGGAGCTTAACATCCTTGCACTACACTTCTCTGTGAGCTGCATGGACAGAAATTCAATGCAAAACCACCACAGTGGCTATCCAATTTTACTCATGTAATTTACAGACAACTTTTCATTTACTCTACATCTGCTGCTAATGATTCATAGATTTGAACAGTATTAGCTTTCTGACACCTCATGTTCAACTTTTCTCTTCCAACTTGTCTTAGACTTGTCATAGAACATGATGATGTTTCAGGCAAAGGACATTTTGTGCTTTATCAGATTTCATCTCTTGAATTTTGGTACAACAGTGGAAAAAACAGTGTGGCATGTGTTCCTTTTGAAGGCTATTGTGCTGACATATTGAAGACCTTCTCCCCTTTACTGATGCTAAGGAGCAAAACCCTTAATTATTCCATCATTAGTTAAGTAGACAGAGCAAAAATCATCCTACCATCCTTTTATTTTATTCTATTTTAGTTCTAGCTCTAAAGGTTCTGCTGCCATTTCCAAAGCATAATTGGATTGTTTCTTGAAGTCTTTTTATTTGTGATTTTTACATCTGACAAACATACTGTTCCTTGTGCTAATGGTACATTATGCAACACCATAAATTCTAGTATGTTTGAGGACTTCAGGATGGTGTGGGCTTTACCATCAGACACAGAAGTATCAATTTCTGTTAAAGAATAAAACAAATTAGTCATTGTTCCCATTCTTTTGCCCCAAGCTCACTCTCACCTCCTAACAGTAAGTCACATGGGTTTCTGGTTTTGAATGAGAGCCAGAGCTGGTAATGAGCCACATGCATCAACTGTATTTACATTTTTATTTCAGAACAGTTGGTGGCTTACATAAAAATAAAAAACATAAGCTTCATGTGGAAAAAAATTCTCAATGAGATTTTCCCATTTTCTCATTCATAAATTAACAATTTCCTAATTCAGTTAATTATTTAGTCAAATAGTCAATAATTCAGTCAAGTACAACAAATCATGTTTGGTCTGCCAAAGGCATATGAGCACTTCCAGAAGATGGAAGGCAGAGGGGAAAAACTGTTTCCAGGGAAGTTTGTCAATCTCAAAGATCAATAATCACCAAAGAAAAAGAAGAGCTGAAGCTGAATGAAACTGCAAGTAAAAGGTTTAATTCAAAGGAGTGTGTGTTTTGCCAGCACATTTGCTGAGTGTAAATGTGCAGAACTGAGCCCCCAAGAGCCTGGGCTGGGGCAGCAGCACAGCCTGGGAACCCAGACTGGACCTTTGCCCAACCATACAGCACACAGACCTTTAATTTCTGCTGCTTGTGTCTCAAAAACCTTCTGTGCCCATGTTGGCTGCTTTAGAAATAGTATTTTTCTTTGCTTATTTTAAGTATATCCTTAATTTGGCTTAAGTGAGGAGTGATTCAGCTAGCTGTGGCATTCAATGTCTGGGCACAAAGGACTGCATGCTGAGCTCTGGGCCATCCCAGAGAGTTCAGCAGGAATTAAAACACTTGCAGCTGATGTGAGAACCAATCCTGAGCAGCACACTGTCCTCCAGTGAAGAGTGTCAGGCAGGAAAGGCCTCTGGCATGCAGTAAAGAAGTGGGGAATAGATAAAATCCAAAGTATTCTGTAACAGCATTTTTATTGGGAGGCTGAACTTTATGGGCCATCATCTAATGACAGCAGAGGATTGGTTTCATGAAATATTATGTGGTTTAGAAATTTTCCACAGAAAAATAATGTATTTTCACATCCTCATTTGGGAATATGTACCAACCATAAGAAATAAGCTGTGACACAGTGGAAAGTTCATGTTAGGGGGTAATTTAGAGTTGTTAGGTACTTTATATCTTTCCCCACCTTTTCCCAGTTTGAAAAAAGGGAATCTGCTTGCTGACATTGTAGGTTGTAAAAAAAAGTCTGAAAATCTCATGGAACTTATTCTAAGTTTTGGAAGACTTCAAAGGCACCCACACCATGGCTGTGTGAAGGTCAATGCCCTTAGCTACCTTCTGCCAACAAGGGTAAAGGGGATTTTTCTTTGAATTAAAATCTCAGGAGCACCCAAGACCGTGAATCATGAAGCTTACCCAGTGCTAATCTGAGCAACACAGGGGTATAATCTCCCTACATATGGAAGTTTAACCATTTTTTAATTACCACTGTCTCTGCAGATTGAATACAGGTATTTTCTCCACTTTTTCCTCCAGGATGGAAATGGAGTGGCAGAGCAAAGGATGGACAAGAGAAAAAAAAAGATTTGAAAATTAATTTCCTTCTGCACCACCACAAGGAACAGTGAGCCAACAAAATGATAGTTTTGAAAGTGCTGGTTGAGCCTTGAATGAACATGTTAAAAGGCAATTTTAGCAGAGAAAATATTGGAAAATAATGTGTTTGATAAATCATTATTATTTACAATGGAACAAGAAAAAATTGGTCTAAAGTGCTCAAACAAAAATTTTATTACAACCCTTGTCATATTAGAAATAAATGAGCTGTGAAAGGTTCTCTAGTTTGTTTCTTTTTTAACTTCTAATCTTATTTTTGCAGGACCTGTTCTTGCATTCAGCTGCTCTCAGTCCTTTTACTGACCTGCTCTGGCAGTCACAAACCCCCTGGCTCTCCAGCCATGCCTCCTGTTCCCTCTGGTGAATTGTGGCATCCCCTTGTGCAGGAGGAGTCTGAGCAAAGTGCAATGTGTGTATGGTCACTGCTCTTATGGCTCCAGACTCCTCATTTCTTCTAAAAATTCATCAAAGGGCCATTATGCAGCTCTTGGGTTTTGGTGATTAAGCCAGCAAGGGAAAAATGTAAACACTGATGTTTAATTTATTGCCACTATTATAAATTCTTATGGAATGTGAAGAACTATATTACTCCACTGAGTTTTGCACATGCACATTATACTTAAGAGAAACTGTCTACAAACCAATTACATTATCTTTATAGCCCAAATTTAGGCCACATTCCTGCAAGATGTACAAGGCTTGAGATTTTAATGTGTTTTACGTAGCACATGGTTAAAACATTCACTACCACTTCTTTTATTAAAAGGTATGCTGGTAAGGGCATGCATTAGTAGGAAAGGCTTACAAAATTGACTTTTAAAAAAATATAACCACCAGATATTGTTTTTTCCTTAATGTTTACTACTTCTTTTTCAAAAATTTGGGTACATATCATAAAGCTTTTCTACACAAACTGCAGTTAGATTCTTTTAAAATATCTGGTTCATTACTTTTTTAAAGGATGCTTTCAACTGCAAGTTCACCTGTGGTTAGAGCTGTCAGAAAAATAAACTAATCAAGTAATTCAAGACAGACTTGTGATAAAAAAATCTCAAGAACTGGTAACGTTGACATGTCAGCAACATATCCATTCAAAATACAAGTGCTAATAAACATTTGAATAGGATTTAAAAGAAGACTCTATGGATACAGGTAGTGCAGTAAGGATGACAAAAGCTGGCCGTGTTTCATCCACAGATTTAAAACTGTCAGCACATCTCCCACCCCAGAGAAAGAGTGCATGGAGCCAAACCAGGCATAGAGAGGTTTTGCTCATGGCAAACCCAACCATCATCTGAGAGTCAGAAGCTCAGGGTCTTTCTGAGCAGGAGGCTTCAAACACTGTTCTTTGTAGGTGACAGCAGAGCTATATTCAATTTTCCATTCCTCTTTGGAGGCTATTTACCCTTTCAGCCTTTTGTGAGAATGAGGATATTAGAACATCACTTACACATTTTGGGGAATGGGAATAACAGCCCCTGTTCACCTCCTGCCTAGATTTAATGATATTGTATACTTTCAGTATGCATTATTCTAGCTGCCTCTTTTTCAGGCTGGAGTGTCCTCTTGTATTTCTATTTCTGCTTTTGACTCTCTGGTTTAGTCTCCTCCTGTGTGCAGGCTGTTCCTTATGTCTACAATTTTTTAAGACCCAGGGACTGTAGAATCTTAGAGGTTGGGGGATCATCAGGATAAGGTTGAAGAACATTTAGTCCCAGCCATCACTGCCATGGGCAGGGACACCTCCCACTAGACCAGGTTGCTCAAGGCCTTATCCAAACTGGCCTTGGACACTGCCAGGCTTGGGTCATCCACAACCTCCTGTTCCAGTGTCCTACCAGGCTCACAGTAAAGAATTACTAAATTAGCTAGCCTAAATTTCCCCTCTTCAGCTGGTGCCCACTATCCCTTGTGCCACCACTGCAGTTCCTGATGGAGGGTCCCTCTCCAGCTTCCCTGCAGCTCCCTTCCAGACTGGAATGCTGCTCTGAGCTCTCCACACAACTTTCTCTTCTCCAGCCCCAACAGCTCCAACTCCCTCAGCCTTGGTAGGGAAGGTGCTCCAGTTGTCTTATCAACTTTGTGGCCATCCTCTGGACCTGCTTAAAGTTCCATGTCCTCCTTAAGTTGTGGGCACTGGAACACAAGGCTGCTCCTATCTGCCAACAGAGGGCTTGATCCAAACCATCCTCTTGTAATCTCATAAATGTGGCATACATGTGCACAGTAATTCTTTTTAATTTCATTACTTTAATTGCTTCAAACATTTAGTTTACCTTTTCTAGCATATTTCTGGAGAGCAAGCACCAAGACCACAGTGACTCCAGGATCTTTCCCTGACAGGTAAGAGCTGACAAAGAACCAATTACTGCATCTGTTTATTTTAACTCAGGTGCACCCAGCTGGATTTATCAATACTGAAAGCTGCCTGCTGTCCCATGGCATCAGGAGAGCCTGCTGCAGTGCCTCTGGCAGCTCTGCTTTGTCCTGATTGTCCCCAGGGCAGCTGCAGGCAGTGGCAGCCTGACCACCCTGGCTGTGCTGGGTGGCACCAGTCCTGAGCCAGCTCAGAATCTCTCTCCTCATCCTGCTCTCCCCTGTCAGAAGGGACTGCTCAGCTCCTGCTCCCTGCCTTTTTAAAGACATGCTCTTCCCTAGATGATCGAATCTGGAAAGGGTCTGAAAACCACTGCAGTAGAAATATCTTCTGGTCCACTAGGGGGAAGTACCTAAATTAGGATTTGATGAGTGAGTGCATGGATCAAGGAAAATAGAGTTCTGTGTTTCTAAATTGCAAAACACTTGTTTTGAACCTTTAACAGTAATAATTTAATGTACAATCCAAAATCTACTTTTAGTGAAGACATTGACACATTAGGTACTAAATAACCTTTTCAATTGAATTGTGTTAGGCTTCTTTTAATTCAGACTTCTGTTCAATAAAAGTTATCTTATGACTTAATAGTTTCACACGAAATTACTACAGAAGGAAAAGTGAAGAAAATGAAACAATTGTATTTCTAGCAAAATCTGTGTGGTAGTCAACTCTCGTAAAATAAAAATACCATTAACCTTTAATGAAACAACACCAAATTACTTCCAAGTAGTTGTCACTCTAAAACTGAGTCTTAAAGAGGAGTCACCTGAACGAGGTTGTGTTTATCTCTGCAGTGACATATGTAAACGGTCCTTTTTTCAATCTTCTGCTAATTGTATGGCACCATCAAAGAAACTCTGCTTAAGGTAGAGGTGCAAATCTACTGAAATATTTAAATAGTTTATTATTGGTTCTTTCATAAGAAGAGAGCCTGCCAGACACTCAGTCTGCCATGACTGAAAGGTTTATTTCCCACAAAGTTTAACATTTGTGTGTGAGAGGACCAGGTTTTATACAGATACAGTAGCACCACTTTACATTCTGATTTTATTCTTTTCTTACTCAGCTCTAATACAGACCCTACCATTTTTAGAACATTTTAGAAAGGCATCCACAAAAACAGTACTGCAATGTCTTCAAAGAATGATCACTAAAATTCTCCAACCAACTTAGCAGCTTATAAGATTTCCAATATTAAACCTTTGTGCAGCGTTCTACTGAAATTGAATGAGGTTTGAGCTCCCACTTCACTGTAACTCTTTCCTGTCGCTATTTTGAACTTTCAGGAACAAATAACAATCTAAGAGAAATTTAGTGGGAAGCCAAGTGTAACACTGGTGTAAAATCACTGCCTGTGTTTAAGCAATAGTGCAGATATCTGTGCTAATAATGAATTCCTTCACATGGTTAATGAAACATTGTCATTTAAATGCCTCCTGAGTGAAGGGAACTTCTTATCATTTTATCATAAAATTCCTCTTCTGTTATAAAGGGGAAAAAAAACCCCAAACAAACCAGAAACAGATGAGAAGATGCCAGGACAGTGGCTTTTGCTCTTGTCTCCTGGAGCTCTGCAGACAGTTTCACACAGAATCAGCCCACCAAAATTCTCATGGCTTCAGTACTCTGGATTTCATTTTAATGCTTCATTCTCTTCAACAAATCTTCCTATTATTTGCTCATGTCAGTTAAAACACTTCAATATATTGCCAGAAAGGACAACTGCTATCTCGAACCGTTTGTGGTTTGGGATAATGCTACATGGAAGTCATCAGTAAAAAAATAACAACAAGCAGAAAATAGCAAAAAATAACAACAACAAAAAGGCTTCAAGACTGTGCTGGAAATTCTCACTTCAGGTTTCCTGAGCAGAAAGCAGGGCTGTACTATCTGTTCCTTCCCTCACGCCCTAGGAGGCAGGGAGGTGAGAGGCAGCTGCAGCCAGGGCTGGGCAGGGACAGCCGGGGGACAGCTCCTTACACACGGAGACAAAAACACACACAGAGAAAAACACAGTGACAGATACACAGAGAGAGAGACAAACACACACACACACAGACAAACACACAGACAAACACACAGAGACAAACACACAGAGACAAACACACAGAGACAAACACACAGAGACAAACACACAG